>JAULCE010017344.1:0-14110 GCA_032359355.1 Macoma nasuta | reverse complement strand
TAAGACTCTCGAATCAGACGCCAGGTTAGTATGTATTAACATTGGTCGATGGTTACTGCGTTAGTTGTTAACCCTTATTACACCAGCGTTGACAACCCAAGTCGACAAAAAAAGTAAAGTTCCAGAGCAGCCGCCGCATTGAAGGCATTTTCAGGAACTTCACTTTTTTGCAACAGAATTAGGTCAAAACATTAAGCCTTTGGAAAAAACAAAGTTAATTTGATTATTTTATTTAAAGTATTTCGTTTAGACATTTGATCCAAAACCAGTTACAACCGACAATTTAGAATTGGCGGCGAATGGGTACTTCCACTCTATCAGTGACCTATGACTAACGCGATAGTTTTGTCAGAGAAAAGCGGTCCCACAGTACGCAGAAAATTCATTTCATACTAAAAGCTTTGAATGTGTAATATTAAAAGGGAACCGGGATATTTAAGAAAACGAGACTTAGTCTACCCTGTACGCAAAAGTACAACATACCATGCCAGCATACATAATGAATACTTTGGACTCGATCGTACAGTTACGGTTACAACGGATCGTACGACACTTTGTCGAGGTAGACCCCTATAATGTTGTCGTGCTTGTAACATGCCTAAACTCTATCAAAGGCTATGACATATTCAAGTTTTTACGATGGCGACGCGACAGAAATAAGGATGTGTCGAAATACTATCGTGGTCGTGTCACAGTTGTGTGACTGTCGCAAGACTGAACTGCACAACGGCGTGGATCACTCGTGTGACGTTTGCACATCCGTCTTCCGGCTAATTTATCGTACGACAGTCGCAACAAATCGAGGAAAGAAAAGATTGAATTGGCTTAACGACGGCACTTAGATGTCATGATTTTCAAAATTTCGTAGGACTGTCTTGCGACGAACGCAGACGACCCACGATTTACCCAAATTGTATGTTGTGTCGTTGCACAAATGATTCTTGGGTTCGTTGTGACCGAGGCTTTACATGACTTGAATTACATCGATTAGGAACGTTTCTTAATGGACGGAATCTGTTTGAATCTCAATTTTTCAACACCAACTGCACAATGACAAAACTCCAAGGCTCGTCATCGCGTAAAAAAACATGATAAATGAGCATGTGTGGTTAATGTCAAATAAAACTACTTAAACGGAAACGCATTCGGGGGCTAGGCTTTCCTTACGCGTCTCATCTGGCGTAGTGATATCATCAGGTCGTGATATTCAAGAGTAAAACACAAAAGCACGGATATTTGGACCATTCCATCAACGGATTATTTAAGGTGTGTGTAATAGTATATCGTTATTGAATCCGTCTCGAATCTCCGCGCAAGCGAATGTATCTGTCAACGTACAAATAAACTATGCTGTCGTTCTATACGAGAGAAAGATAGAGATATATACAAACAGAAAGATAGAAAGAAAGAGATACAGATATATGTTGAGTGATATATTCACACACCAATTTATGTTGCTTTCTATGTTGAAATATTCTTTGCATACTCAAAACTTCATTCAAAAGAAACCACAACACTGGCAACTTTATCGTGACACCGTGTGTACAACATATCTGCCCAAACGTAACTGGTAATTTGGATGTTACATAAGCGATACTCATGAATGTCACATGCCTATATTCCGTCACGGGTGGTTTAAAGAAGGTCGAAAAGAGGTTGATGCATGTATTGAGATAATTATATTAAAATATAGGATATCAACATTAGGCATCACCCCTCCTCTAATCGAAATAACAACTTAAACTTGTATGAACACATGGATTCAGACAGTACGTGACTCGGATCCAGTTCAAGTCATTTTTAAATTCTTAAATTTAGTAAAATTTTAACGTTGAAAATGCTACAATTTAGGCAGAAAATATTTTAGGCTATAGATTTACAAAAAGAAGGAAGAACGCTGTCTATATCACTGCCTAGAATCAAATAGTAGGACGATAACCGTTAGGAACAGGTAAAACAAAAATCGCTCTGAAACTTAAAAAAAACCAAATGAACCAAACGGAAACAAGCGAAATTGAAAACACATATAAAACCATGTGGTTTCTTAGAGTTGTGAACCGGTTTGTAAACCATAATAAACCCTTTCAACGCCATAGGCAACTTAAATTTCAACGTTGCAAAAACGTGCCGTCCCCAATCAGGGGAGTCGCGATTTTGCAGAATAATTCATTTCTAGTTATAGGATTTCGAAAAATATACAATTTATTCAATTATGCGTTAAAGTATTTGATCCCAAACCAGTTATAACCAACAGTTTTAGATTTGGCGGCAAATGGGTTACCCGCAACCGAGCAGGCAGCGCATCAGAGCAAACTCAGTTAAAACTGTTTTTTTTTCGAAACGTATACCTCGTAGTTGTCGTGTTATGCATCAGCTAGATGCACTGTATTAGTATGAGTAGATACATTTAGATGATTTTTCAGTAATGTCTGCATTGTACATGAAGGAAGTAAATTCTACTCCGGTTGTCATTAGCACGCGCTTATCGTCAATAGTATATAGTTATTACAGTCATACCTGTATTAAGCGGTCACTCAAAAATATTAGTCATTCGTGGTCGCTTAGACAGGTGGTCGCCTAATGCAGAGCAAAAGTAATGCAGAAAGCTCTGCGAAGAGCTTTGTGCATAACCCTCGTTCTGCAATAACGACCTTGTCAATAATGGTCGCTATGATACCTTACTAGCTGACCGCTCTTGAGAGGGTTGACCTATCTCTCTGACAAAAATATTGCCATGTCAAAATTGTTCGATTCTGATATGATGCTGAGGATCGATAATCGAAACAAGTCGCCCCAAAACAGCGTTTTCGCCTGTAATACATGTTTGTAAAAGGCTTAACACAGGGGTCTATCTCTCTGGATGAATGCAAATTATAGATATATAATATTTTCCTCGTTTGAGTTTACGAATAAGCAGAAAATTTATTTCCCTTGAAATGTTTTACCAAGCTGGTAGGGGGCGCTGGTGTTTGCGCAAGTGTTGTCCGTGCGTGTAAGCTAGTCAGCTTTGGGCAGCCGAACAGTAGAGACGTATTATTATTTTTTCTTTATTGTTTTTTTTGGCTTAATTTTCATCTGAAACGCTATTTTGCATTTTGATTTGATGCATATTATTGTTGACAATTATTGTCGTATGATGTGAAACGTACTTCGGTTGGCCCAAGTACTTACTACAAATACAATTATAAAATTGTATGTTTTGGTTTTTGAGTTTTCTGTTCTTCAGTAGTGGTGAAGGTTTGAAGGGAAATGCTCTTTACTTCAATATTGTCCTATCATCGCATGTTATTCAAAAATCTCCTGAAAACTGGCATTGAATGACAATCCTGTAACAGACAGTCATCAATATATTACGTCTGGAAGAGCCGACATGAGAAATGACATATCAACAACAATTTCACGCACCCTCCCTCATCAACTACGGCGAACAATCATAGCTCATGTAAGATTAATATTTTACTTATTTTATTCGTTTTTTCCTAAAACTAATCGATGCATTTAGACGAACGAAATTCTTTACCATTTAATCTCTGAAGCTATCGTTATGCAAATAATATGAACAAATTACAATGTTCTGGTACTTAACAGTTATTTATGAGAGAGACAAACAGTTTTGGGTCATATCAGATGCCGAGTGATTCAGGTTCTGATCAAAAACCAAAGTTTTTTTTCAAAGATTATCAGTGACGGCGAAAACAGTTAGTTACAGATAAGATGTGTGTCCATATTTCAAAAATATGTTTTTCTCGACCAAATCCTATGTTGTGACCATTCATTAGAATCTTCTTAGGAAGACGATTCTAACGAATTGTCACAACACAAGGATTAGTAACTCGGCGTCTGATTTGGCCTCAAGCTGTTTGACACTCAGACAATGGGTTCACTAAATTTTAAGAAAATCGGACGATATTTTAATATGAAGCAGTCGACATTTTCAGCAGACGACAATTTTCGTAGCAGGCTAAGGGTTAATATGGGCCTTTATAGTCCGGTACATTTACTACCATCTGTCTATGGTCAATGCATCCTTAAAAACATCATTTTTATTTCACATTTGTTGTATTGGACAATACTGTACTGAAACTAATGCAATTGAAACCGATACAAGAGCAGAACCGGAACCGATACGATGGCTAATCTAATCAATGTGACGTTATCAAAGAGATATGATGGACCGTATTTACAAAGCTTCTTAGTAAAATCTGAAGCTTAAGGGAAAATTTCAAGTGCAGATTTCCAATTTATTTTCAATTATATTTCAATGAAACTTTGAATGCTTAAGGCAGGCAGGTGCAACACTCTTATCATGAGTGTTGCTTTACAATTGATAATGATGATATCAGAAGATGATGATGAATGACTGCCTTCTTCCATTCAGCAATTTTATAATGTTGTCAACAAACAAAGCAGAATGCTACAAATGTTGTAACAAGACTAAAAACACAGGTGCAGCACTCTAATGCCTTTTGTTACTTTTATGATGAAGATGATTATGATAATGATGATGTTGATAATGACGATGAAAATGAGCACTAAGTACACCAAAGACTGATATGATGATGTTGTTTATGATCTGTCTATATTTCAATGATGAATTAATGATGCAGATACATCACAATCAGCAAAGCAGACCTTTTCCTGAACACAAATAACTCACAAAAATAAAATCAGTAATGACGATTCCACTGGCTCGATTACTTATTAGCAATAAGCCTACGCCGAATGTTGGCTACTCTTCTTAAATTAACACATTTTCGACGTATATCGGGATATAAACGGTCTTACACTCGCCGTTAACATACATTGCAACCGTTTAAGACCCGATAAACATCGGACATATCAAAATTACATTAGGGTTAACCCTACATTTTATGGTTATCCATGACATGTTTGACTGTATGCCGTTAACAGCAATGTGCAACAATCGTAAAACAGTGTTTACGACATTAAGTTTGCTAAATGTAAAACGGGTTTCACTGTCACGGTTTTTGGCGTGAATGTTGGCGAATAAGGATGAATAAAAAAGTCGTAGTGGGTTGTCACGTTATTATCATAGAGTGAAGTCCCTGCGCATTCTCTTCGCGTATGGTATGCATCAGTACAAATGCCAAAATAATGAAGTCTAACAGTTGTAAAAATGCGATAAGCCTCCAGAAGGAATTACAAGGAACAAGTACGAAAATTCGCAAGCCCACTTCGTCAGACCAGATCAAATGCGATTTCCCAACTACCCGGTACAGACGCATCCGAAATATTTCGTATGACAGTATAAATATTGGTTCGTAATGGATGTGTAGAAGTTCGTGGTATATGGCCTGCTGCCTGCCTGCAGAGAAGATGCCTATCGCACATGCTAAAATCCATAGCTCCCACCCATTTCTAATGAATCGTCTCTACATAGGGTTGGGCTGAAAAGAAATTAACATATCGAACAATATTTAAGATACGCACGCTTATTTGGTGTCCTAAATTGGGGTACATAAGTGTGCTTGGTGCATAAGAACAGGATTGACAGCCACAACCACGACTCGCAAATA
Source organism: Macoma nasuta (assembly GCA_032359355.1). Taxonomy (NCBI): domain Eukaryota; kingdom Metazoa; phylum Mollusca; class Bivalvia; order Cardiida; family Tellinidae; genus Macoma; species Macoma nasuta. The sequence goes on along the minus strand of JAULCE010017344.1, from coordinate 8,573 downwards.
TAGGGGTAGAATGCCTGTAAGTGCCAATGGGTACCAGTACGAATACAATAAGAACACAATATCAACATGATTAAATCGTGACTTGACCACGAATGTTTTGAACATTTTATTTTAAAAAGTTGGGGCAGTTCTCCGATATTCGCGGGAGGGCAACTGGTGAACTGCCCCAAATCACAAGGACTCCAACACGAACTCAGTAATATGTGTGAGGAATGTCACCTATTTCTTCATCTGTACCTATTCTCCAACGAATGTCGAGATACTAAAGCGATAAGAGACACCAAGCTTATAAAAGGTAAAACCAATTGATAAAACATATTCAGAACAAGCGAAGTGTTTCGACGAAAACATATCGTCGGTTTTTGTCTAAAAAGACATATGTCCCATTTTTGAAATATGACCCATTCTTAAATTTAGAACACCATCTGTCATTTATTTTAAGACCACGTAGATGCCAATCAGCAACATGGATGTGCGTTGACGATTGTTTTCCAAAAAACATTACTTCCAATTCGCAAACAATGACAGATACGTAGTTTTGGACGAAAACCAGATTAGTTTTAATTTGTTTTTTCGAGTTATATATATTGTGTAAACAATTTATGGTTGACTCAAATGAAAGACAAACACTGTGACTATGATCAGAAAGTCCAGCAAACATATTCTGGTAGGCCTAAGTTCACACAGTTTCATCAGAAGAAACTAATTTCTGAACATCACCGCAACGTGGTAGCCTCTTACTCCTTTTTCCGCCTCTATAGCAGAAAAATAAACTGAAATGAAACTTTGAGGGTTATTGTGCATTAGTTCGTAGCGAGAAAATGCTCTGTTCCTTTAGTGTTTTCAATACAGTTGAAAATTGAGTTTCCTCTAACTTGGTATTTTTGTCCCTTGTTGTTGGACTCGTGCACTCTTATGTTCATGCTAATGCATGTTCATGTTTCCCCTATCACTTTTAACTAGTATACATGTACATGTTTACACTAGGATACATGTGTATCGTATTGACTAAAGGCATTTTGGAGTGTTTTTTCTTATCATGTTTTCCTCTCGTAATGTTTCTTTGGAACGGGGTAAAACTATTTCGATGAATGTCTCGGTCCAATTTCTCCATCGTTCAACTGGGTGTTGATTTCATTAACTCATTCATTTTAATACTTTGACCGCAATCTGTCTTTTGGGTAACTTCACAGATACATGTACTGTTGTAAAACTGTGAATGTATCGATCCTGATCGGAGAGATCCTTTAAAAGTACTTGATTCTGAATTAACATTGTTTGCAAAAATACTAACGCTGCTCTTTATGGTTGAAACTCTTTTATATACACAAATCACATATGTATAATTGTATTCATTATATCGGTATCATTTGAGGTATACCAGTATTATTCAAAACGAATCCTATCTGGGTCATATCCGGCATATATGATTACTTTCTGTCTCGTTTTGTCTTAATATAAATCGATTTGTCTGTAAAAACGCATATATATTTATGGGAAATATCATACATTTCTGAAGCCAAATGGTGACAGCATTCATTTCATATATGTTTTTATCATAAAAGGAGATTTGTTATAAAAAATTGGCATTACATGATAGTGATCAGTTCCTTCATGCAATAAACAAGATTAAACTATGATCCAAACAATAACCAATGTTCTAAACATGTTCTAAATAAGCTGATTGTATAAGAACAACATTACTATCTTTTCCCAAACTTTGTTTTAACATTGTCCAACTAGATAGTTTGAAACAAATCCGATCTCTAGATTATGAATGTATGATATTCATTGTAAATATTCACTTATAGACAAGTAAAGAAAACATATCACTCTATTCGTATGAATAAAGTGTTTAATGATATGCGATTTAAATAAATTATACTAACATCTGCAAAAGGCTTACGATGACTCAGAACGCGTTATATGTTTTTGTAACCCTTTACTCCATATAAATGCCTTTTGGCGACTATGTAGCAGACAACTTATGAAAACAAAATTAGGTAATGAAGATTTTGCCCATGATAAGCACATTCTCCATTTTCAACAATGTTTTCAAAGTCATTCAGCCGTGGTGTTATAGGGTACGCTATATAAAATTCCCTTTGATCATATACTAGTACTGTCATTGTGTAAAAGTCTAAAAAAGCATATGGAGTAAATATATTAAGTATTCGGACATCCTACAGAATATAATGATGAGGTAAGCTGATACGACAAAGAGAAACCATGTGTTTATCATGATCAGTTTTTACCAAAACAAATTATATGCCATGTTGGCAGTTAAAGTGTAGGTAGCTATGGTATATGAGAAAAAGCGTGTGCCCGTGCCCGGATATAAACGTACCTAAGATATAAAACAACTTTCACATTGCTTCTCAGTTCTGGAGCATTTTTTTACTCATCTTCACTGAAAAAGGCTGAGACTAGGTACTCGGATATTGTAAGTTTCACGAGAAATGCTCCAACTTTTGTGTGTGTGTGTGTGTGTGTGTGTGTAGGGGGGGGGGGGGGTATATCAAAAAATGCTAGTATTTGTTGCAAAATTGGAATAATGGATCAAGACAATTGTTGAATGGGACATCGAATGGACCTTTGGCAACATGAGAAGCCGACCCTACAAATCAATGTACCAACTATGTTTATATAGAATATGTCAACCGGTATTATTAGCATTGATATTAAATTAACATGTATTAATCTATTTTTAGAAAATTATAGATCATCATCATCATCATCATCATCTTCATCTTCTTCTTCTTCTTCTTCTTCTTCTTCTTCTTCATCATCATTTTCGTATGCTTCCTCTTCTTCTTGTCCTTTTGAATCGTCGTCTTAAGTGTGTCCTTGCTTTTACTATTATTGTTATGAAAGGTAGGTTTAAATCGCAAGACATAATACATGTTCAAAAGATAAGTAAGTGTTGACTTTAGCGTGAAGGTGTCCTAACCATAATTGTGGAGAAACCAAGGTTAAAACGACCGCATTCTGTAAAACTGTCAAACTATTGTCTCGGTTTCAAACAACTTGGTCCTGATCAGACAAATAGTATATCGGCGCCTGATTGGTATCTTAGCAGTTACAATAGTCACCATAATCCTAGCATACTGCAAAAAGTATTAATTTCCAAATACTCTTGATCGGTTGTTTTGAATTTAATTTATAAAGGTGCAAATGTACCATGTATAGGTGTTTTTTTTTAAAAAATAATTCCACCATGGTCTTTTAAATTATCCAATGAATTACCTTGATCTGTCGGCTAGACTTCTAGACACATTTATCACAGTCAGATTGTTTTAAAGACGTTAAATTCCTGAGGTTATAGACGACATTATCCTTTTATTTAGATAACAGTAATTTACGATAACTATTTTCTTAAATAAATATATCACCTTGCAGATATATACCTGCTACCTAATACTGACATTCGATCTTGGACTTTTTTTAAGCCTAAAGACTAGTATATATTTAAAACGTGTCTATTTAAAAACCAATCCTTCTGCATGATGTCTTCTGATCTCAATATCGGGTAAGGGTAAATCACTTTTATTTTAGTCGATAATATGATATACGTATTGTTACTATTGAGTTATAGCTTCTGCGATATGATGTCTTGTCCATTTTACTCCATATACCTGCTTTAAGCGTATCTGTAACAGTCGATTATTGCAAACTTTGTGGAAAAATGAGCATTTGCTCATTTACAATTCACTACATTGTTTCTAAAGCTATTCCCCAACACTCGGTAAGTTTAAACTAATATACGAGTTAAGTAGCGTGAACACAGTGAAATTGTTTCCCTATTGAAATTGTTCCCCTATTGAATTCGTTTATCAAAATTGTGTAAGCGGTAACGGAAACATTATTTGTGTCAGATGAGATGGAAACGAAGAAATCAGTAAAATGCAAAAACCTGATCAAGATTACAGTTTTGTCAATATTTGAACCTCAAAAAGCAACTGGTTGGGAGTTCAAGGCAATTTAGGCTAAAACTGCAATTTTTTTTAAAGCCTAGTTCAGTGACCCTTGCATATTTTCTCTTTTCTAGATGAGTTGTATCTAATTTAAATCAAACCAGTTCAAGCAGACCTTTTTAAAAATAAAGCCGCTTTAAGGCAAATCTCTAAAACATACCGCCAGGTTCACAAGTTGAAGATAACATTCACACGTACCTAGAAATTTGTAAAATGTGCATGTTAAAAAACTTTAACCACTATGATACAAGTTTCCGTGTAGTAGACTGCTAAGTTAAGCTCACTTGCCATCTTATCCTTGTGGCAATTTACTTTTTGGCTGCCTCTATAACAAATAGGTATGTATTCTAGTATGTGATTCCCATAGAATATATTTGCTTTTAGATTTGGTTGTAAGTTGTATTTGACATAGCTTGCATGATTCTATTATACTTTTGATAATATAACACTCGCAGTGTCTCTCGGTCTGTTGGCCACGTAGATTTTGGGTTTACATCGGTGAATTATTGGCGACCCCTTTGCAATGTTGTCGCTATCTACATTTGAAGAAAGTTTGTTTCCGGTTTATCGTTTCTGTCTGCAATTATGTCAGCACGTAGAAAATAATTACAATAAAGGAGTGATACATCTGACCTGCTGATAGATGTAAATTCGAAATTGGAGATCAGATCGGCGATATTTTGCTGAATAGTTTGGCGAGGAACAACATCAACAAGAATTTCAAAAGAAGTTTTTGAAATTTCCCGTACTGCTCGCGATTACTTGAGATACATTGCGATGTTAGGCGATGTTCGGCGAAGTTTCGTCGATGTGTTCGCGACGATGTGGCGACATCTCAGTTTTACATCGCCAATACATTGCCAGACATCGCGAGCTCTAATGTAACCAAAGCATGATTAAAACGTTTACAATTTCGACCGAGAGTGCTTCAACACATACGCAATATCGCTTAAAATAGATTTCTACCGTTGTCTATTTGTCCGACCAAATGTCAGTTGTATTAAAATCAAATACCGTTGCGTATACATGGCAGCTTCTTTGGAGGTGAAGCAATATTTGATCTACTTATTTTTATTTGCAGATTGTTGGGGAACACATAACATGATAATAGTTGGTGCTGAATACAAATTGTTTGAAAGGTCATTAGCGATTTTAATTTTTTACCGGTAGCCTACGTCCATAGAGTTACGCATGTTTAGACAAAATAATCGGTAGATTTCTATGTGTATCTGTATGTCTGTCATGTTTTTTTGTCATTTATTGAAATCAGACAACAATGCACTTTCACGAGTGCCGCGTCTTTGTCCCCGAATCTATTTCGTGCAATGTGGCTTGCTTCTTTTTTGAAAATATATTTATTAAATCTACTGTTTCGGAGTCTTGAAATTAGACCTAATTTAATACTCAGATTTTAGATTCAGCATATGCATGCAAATTCATTGCTGAGTCTCAGGTTAATACTCAAGTATTAACTTTCAGAACTTAATCGGGTTAATTAAAGAAACAATCTATGATTAAGCCAAGCTAGTGTTAAACACTGTCCGCCAAATCAGAGCATCTTAGAGCCTCTGTAACTCATGATTTTTTAGCACATTATAGGATATTGATTATTGAGTATGGTTAAATGCATGTTTACGATTCCAAGACTGTGTACGAGTCTCCGTTTTCTGATTGAGGCTCAACAACGTAAAACAGGCCCGATACGTTACTAAAACATTTTTATAAGAAAAGGGAATCGGATCTTGTAATTCTGCTCTGAATGGAAAAAGGACGTGCTTTTTATGTGACCGATATGCTCTCACTAATGAAAACATTTTGTCTGCATTAACTACCACAAATTATGGAAGAAAACGAATTAAATTTGAAGAAAACAATGCAAGAGAGCAAAATCGATCTAGAATAGCTAGACTCGCAGCAAGACCTCTTACCGATTGCGCTTGTGTGCGATGTTACATTGTACGTAATTATACACAATGTAGTTAATAGTTATTACCCGTAATAGGATCTATTCTCCAGTTCAAACATTATGAAATACATCCATTGTATACAGACAAATTTCATCTTGTCTTTATATATTCTTAAAGCGTATTTAATGTAGCTGTCTAATAACGAGTATATCAAAATCTAAAACGGGTATCCATAGTAAATATATATTGGTTATAAATAATGATTACCAGATTAACCGTCATAAAAATATCGATACAAATACTTACTAAGATCTATATTTATATCAATACCTCTTAGTCTCATGTGATTTAAACATTATGTATATCTTGATCCGCCGCGATTTTCTTGCACCGATCATTGTTCTCAATAGTTATCAGAAAAAAGACCCACTTCAAAACGAGTAGCCTTCTAGGAAAATGTTATATGATTGCATTGCTAAAAATTTTTGTTATACATAAAAAAGTGATGAAATGGCTGTTTTTTCAAATCGCGATGGCAACGTCCTTCTTCGTGTTCGTTGTAAGCGATCTTCCAGTTTTGGTAAAACGCGCTACGATAATATTATTTATAAATTTACTTTGGTATCTAGTCAGAAAGGTTATATCAGCTGGTTTGATTATTTTACCTTTTCCTGTTTTACACAAAGTGATGCAGATTTATAATATTTGATGCTGTTTTACATGTTTCGATGTAGTTTTGGCGAGAAGCTAACCAAAAAACAAGGGATATGAAGGGATTTTGTTCCCATAGTTGACCCCAAAGCTCATTTTGCCGGAAGATAAATTATTAATATAAATAATTTGCAAGGTAGCAATAGTTTATGTAAAATACATTAATGTGGCTTCATAGGTCTTTTGTCTATCTAGAATTAGTAAATGCGTGCAAAACCAATACTTTGGACTTAGTTTAGCGCTTAAGAAGTAAATATCACTACTCAAAAACATATTATTTCAAATTCTGATGCTACCCATTTGTCAAGGGATAAAATATACCTGTCCAAACCAAAATGATTCCTGATTTTTTTTTATAAATTGCATCCAAACCGGTGAACAGTAATACCATCATGACTGACAGCATTGTCCGTAAGCGAGGGGAATAGACCTGACGGTAAATTGTTTCCCTCTGATAAGTTTTCACATGAACTACTATTTTCTTCAGCCTACGGTCCATATATCCATCGCCACTCTCCCTCTATTCTAGTGATTTCAGTGACCACCCACACCCCACTAGTATAATTAATTATGCGGGAATAGTGAAAGCTTGATTTTCCACAGCGTCTTCTCAAATAAGCTTGATCGCCCATGAAAAACATATTTGATGATATTTTGAAAACCTTGTGTTCACTTTTCTAACAGGCATACACGCTGCATTTTTAACCCCCTGCCAAATATAGTATGGAGAAAGCAAAGGCAGTCTAAGTTAAAGCTCGCAATAATATTCATACAAAGCGGGACAGTTAGCTAAAGCCCCCTAGTTGCTGTCATGAGTTTTCCCAAATAAAGAAAATGGTACATGTGCATCACTCCCCGATGAAACATTCTCCCGTACCATTTAATAAAATCCAGTTGTCCATTGTAAAGATATTCAATCTGACATATTTAAAAAAAAACACAAGATCAGTTCAAGGGCATTAATGCCAAAACCCGTGCATAAGATCCGAAAAAACACACTCACAAGGTTTCATGAAATTCAATCGATCCTTACCAAAAATATATAATCTGACAACGACATTTTATCAAATCAATGGCAAAACTTCAAACTGTTATTATAGTCCCCATTATTTTAATCGAAAACAACGGAATAAGATTTAAGCGTATCGAAAACGATAGATCAGAGTTTTACTTAAACTGTAGTACAATCTAAAACTATTGACGGTTTCAATAAGTTTCATTGCAGCTAAATTTCTATAAAACAACATATGCGATCTGATGCGTTATTCAAACCGGTTTTTTAACGCATTGTATTTAACACGTTACTCTAGATAGCATTTTCCTTTTGCCTATATTTTAATATGTTTCATTATGTCTCCCCCATATTTAAATGGGGGAAACTTATTGTTTTTGTCAGAAATGTCTGTCTGTCTGTCCGTCTGTCTGTCTGTTACACATCTTGTCCGGACGATAACTCCTGTTCTACTTCTGCTATCGAAATGAAACTTCATATATGGAAAAAACACGATGAGAGGAAGTGCAGTGCACAAGGGCCATAACTCTAGCATACATATGTTTTAGATATTGCCCTTTGTTGCTTTTTTTCTTTCAAACTTTGTCCGGACTATTACGCCTGATCTATTGCTGTTATTGAAATGAAACTTGATATATGGAAAGAGCATGATAATAGAAAGTGCAGTGCAAAAGGGCCATAACTCTAGCATACATATGTTTTGAGTTATTGCCCTTTTTTTCTTTCAAACATTGTCCGGAAGATAACTCCTGATCTACTGCAGCTATTGACGTGAAACTTCATTATAAAAAGAGCATGCTGAGTGAAAGTGCGGTGCGTAAGGATCATAACTCCAGCATGCATATTTTTTGAGATATTGCCCTTAGTTGTTTTTTCTTTCAAAGTTTGTCCGGAGCATAAATTGAATACTACTGCACCTATTCATTTCAAACTTAGTGTGTATATTGCTTGCAATATGTAGAAGTGCAG
>JAULCE010017233.1:0-14112 GCA_032359355.1 Macoma nasuta | reverse complement strand
AGTCATACTTCTTGCTATTTTGACTAATGCGCTTTATTAAACACATGCTAAAGGGTATTTCATAACTTTATCAAGAAGATATTATCATATGCACTAGGTCTTGAAATATCGTTTAGCTCTAACTTCGGTTAAGTCGAGCTAATTTCTAGAGTCCCTTTGAGTTCGAGCTAACGAGGTTCGACTGTATTACATTATGCTAACTACAGCTATAGATTATATTACCATGTTTCTCTAGTTTTGACCTTTAACCTTGAATGATGACTCTGGCATGTTACCACTTAAAATGTTTAGCTCATTGAGATTCACATGCATGTCTTATATGATTTTATCCTTTGAAAGAAAGACAATTGTCGTTTGCAATAATTTCGTCTGCACTTCTTGTCGTCTACTCATATTAAATATATTTATTTAATTTTTTACGGTAAAATTAGAACAATGTGATTGTCAAACAGCTTGGAGCTTGATCAGACGCCGAGTTTATCGGCGTCTGATCAAGTACCAAGCTGTTTGCTAAAGTTAAGTACAATTACGTCTTTTTCACGTTACAGTCTCCTAAACGATATGAAGTATTTATCTGAATAAGATCAAAAGGTAACCTTTGACCGTGAAAGATGACTTTGACCTTGACATTCTACCAATGACAATGTGTAGCTCCATGAGATACAAGTGCATGCCAAATATGAAGTCTCTATCTACATGTGTTCAATTGTTTACCAGTGACCTTTAAAGATAACCTTAACCTTGGCATGCTACCATTGGAAGTTTGCAGCTTGATGAGATACATATGCATGCCTAACATAAAGTCTCTATATTCATTTGTTCAAAAACTGACCTACGACCTTAAATAATGACCTTGACATGTTACCACTGAAAATGTGTAACAACATGAAATACACACGCTTGCCTCATATGAAGCCCATATCTGCATTCATTCAATAGTTGACCTTTGACCTTGAAGGATGACCTTAACCTTGTCATGTTACCAAAAAGTGCAGCTCTATGAGATGTACATGCACTCCTAATATTACGTCTCTTTCTCCATAAGTTCAGAAGTTATGGCCAATGTAAAAGTTGTTAAATTTGACCTTTGACTTTGTATAATGACCTTGACCATAACCTGTTACCACTGGAAATGTGTGGCTCTATGAGATACTCATGCATGCCTAATATGAAGTCAATACATGCATGTGTTCAAATTTTGACCATTGACCATTGAACTTTTGAACAATTGAAAATGTGGAGATCGCTGAGATACACATGCATGCCTAATATGAAGTCTCTATCTGTATGTATTCAACAGTTGACCTTTTGACCTTAAAGGATGTCCTTGACATGTTTCCACTGAAAATGAGTAGCTCCATGAGATACACACGCTTGTCTAATATGAATCGTATATATGCATTCATTAAAAAGTTGACATTTGACCTTGAAGGCTGACCTTAACCGTGACATGTTTCGAAGAAAGGTGTGCAGCTCCATGAGATGCATATATATTCCTAATATGAAGTATCTCAATTAGCTCAAAAGTTATGGCCAATGTAAAAGTTGGTAAATTTGATCTTTAGTTGACCTTGGCCTTGTAGAATAACATTGACCATTACAAGTTACCACTGAAAATGAGTGGCTCCATGAGAAACACATACATGCCTTATATGAAGTCTCTATCTGCATGTGTTAAAAAGTTGACCTTTGACATTGAAGGATGACGATGACATTGATATGTTACCATTGAAATATGCAACTCCATGATATACACATACATGCATTACATGAAGTTTCTACCTTATAAGCTCAAAACCCATGGCGATTGGTAAACTTTTACTTTAATTTGACCCTTGACAATGACTTTGACTTCTGACTTAAAAAGGGGAATAACTTTCATAAAATGATGTCAAGTGTTATGGCTGTTGCAAACTCTTTCTGCTAGTATTATGTCAGACAACTATAAGAAGTTCCAAAACTCTACCTTGAATGGTTGCTGAGAAAAAGGGAATTTTAACAAAATACTTTAACAAAATTTCTGACTTAAAAAGGGTGATAACTTAAACAAAATGTGGTCAAGTGTTAAAGACTTTGCCTTTTAATGTTGCTAGTATGATGTCATACAATAATAACAAGTTTTAAACTTTTTTCTTGAATGATAACTGGGAAAAGCGGATTGAAAAAAAAACAATTAACCAAATTCTGACTTAAAAAGGGTAATAACGTTTACAAAATGCAGAAAAGAGCTATGGAGATTTCCTCATCGTGTCGTAGTATGATGTCAGACAACTGTAAGAAGTTTCAAAGCTTCTACCTTAAATGGTTACCGACAAAATTTGGACTTAATCAAAAAACTAAACCGAAGTTCTGACTTAAAAGGAGGGACTATCTTTTACAAAATGCAGTCAAGTGTTATGGAACTACTCGGTGTCTGATCTGGCTCCAAATTGTTGGACGCTTACATTAACACAATATTCTAAAATGGCCATACAATTGGTAGGTTTCTCATATCATTTACGTCACGTTAGCGTTAAAACGGTTAGGTATAGTATTTCTCCCTCTAATCACACCTTCACAGAATTGTCGGATTTACCTGAAGGCTGACGCACGAGTTCAGTCCCATGTCCTTCAGTCTGTAGACGATCTTCTGTAGTTGCCAGCCGCAGACGTTACTGGCGCCGTAATACCTGACCTTCCCGCATCGGATGAGGTCGTCAAACGTCCTCAGTGTCTCGTCGAGGGGCGTGGCCGCGTCCCAACAGTGCGACTGTAACCGAAATTAAAGTGTCCGGGTCATGCGCCGAAACTGAACAAGCTGTCGACAATTTCAGCATCCTACACTAATATCAGCATGATATGATGATATAAAATAAATTTACACGTACTTGGAAAAGGTCTACGTAGTTGGTCTGTAGCCTTTCTAGACTGGTCTCGAGACTATCAATAATATGTCGTCTGCTGAGACCAATAGCGTTCACGTCCGTGTTGTCAGTCTGGAACCGCACCTTGGTCGCCAAGATAAACCGCTTCCGGTCATTTCTGGATGAAAAAAGGAAATAAGAGTGGTCGACAATCGTTATGTCAAAGTTGGCGGGCTGTTGAAATTCGAATTATCCAAAGTTCTGTTTTAACCCTGTTCTCCATAGAACGGGTGGTGATGTCTTTGAACATATTGTGGAAAATGGATCATTGGATCATGCTACAATATTTTTTTGAATAAATTGTAAAATAGCATTTTTCTTTCCATAATATATTCTTTCTTGTCATCAGAAGCTTTCAATTTGGACTCAGTATGGGTCTAAAAAAGCATGTAATAAAGTATATACATGAGTATTCTTTATATTCTCCAAGAAGGAGATACCAGACATAAATAAAACAAACAAGGTGATTACGAAACAAGAAGAAAACTGAACTGAGAAAACACCAAACATATACACAGTAAATATTGTAAGTAAGGTTATGATCAGTGAGCTTCAAATGAGCCCATACTATACTACACACATTAATTGTTTAAGTTTGTTTGTTTCTTTTGTTGGGTTTACGTCGCTTCGGCTAATTACTAGTGGAGGAAGACCCCAGAAACCCGTACCTACCGCAAGCCAGTCGGAAGGCAGTATGCGCTGGACAAGAGCTATCTGGTTAGTGGTTGATACGTTTATCTTTTCCACGTCACACGAATAATCACCTTGCGCTGATTTATATGCAAATAGTGCGGAAACAAATCATTTGTCGGTTAACTCGGAGTCTGATATGACTCCAACCTGTTTGGAACTTATAGGTTTTAATTTTTTTTATAAAAGACAGGGAAATGTTTCGTTTTTGTTCGTTGACGTCACATATAAAAAAAATAACGCTATGTTGCGACGAACAGGGCTCCTTCCGAATAGAGCTCTCCTAGAGGTATACTCGTAGGTGGCTTTAATCGGCGTAACATCATTCTTTCAAACTGTAATTTGTTTTTTCAAGACGGGCCTCAATGACTTTGACTTACTTTGCTAGCCAGTTTCCCACGATTTGTTCACAGGTCCCGCCGCTGTAGTAGTTAGCAGTGTCGAGAAAGTTCCCCCCGTAGCTGGCATACAGGTCCATGATCTGATGGGATAATTCTTCATTGGCCTGCCTGGGATTGTTCATAGACGCAAACGGGGTAGTTGTTTTCTACGGAATAATAAATTAGTATATTGCATGATATTTGCTAGATGTAATTTGTATTAAACCCTTATTTCATACATGCACATATATACACACTTTGCCAACACTGACGATACAGATATCCTGTCTCTCTATACATATGGCCGACGTCACAGGAAAAGGAGCACTCGGACATATATAAAACAAACGCTGACTCAGCTCTTTTTTAGCTTTATTAATTCAGCATCTAGTCACGAAATTTACCATTTGTATTCATTTAAGGGTAAAATTGGATGTCCTCTAAGATTGCAAATAGTGCAGACCCTGATCAGCCGTCACGTCACTGACTTGGCGGCTGGTCTCGGGCTACACTGTTTGCTATGTCCGAGTGCCCCTTTTCGCGTGAATTGGCCCATGTGGTGTCCGTCGGTCTATCTCAATATGTCTGTATGTCTCTCTTTATGGCTCTGTCTCAGTCAACAAACTTACTCTGTGTCATACATGTGATCACACAACGAATATACTGGTCGCTGTATCTTTAACATGTAGGCCAATATGGTAGAATTTTCAATAAAGGGATGGGGCAGCAGCCCATCGATCAAGGTCTGCACTTTTCTACAGTATCAGTAAAATACAATAAAATTGTTATTGTATAGTGAACCAATTGAATAGTCCATGATAGTTACTTGAGGAATAAAGAGGGAAACTTCCCCATCAGTGAGACCGGGTTTCAAACACTTTAAACACTTTTTTATAATGCTATATATAAATATTATGTAATCTGATTGATCAATGCGATCAAATTTGCGACCTATAATTCTAACATGACAATTGGCCCTGTCACTATAAACAAAGAACAGCTTTAGCGTTGTTCTTTGTGCAATCAACAAATGTTGGACAAATGACGTCACATTTTCATGAAAATGACGTCATTTGGACCGAATATCGTTAACATTTACTACGCGACAGAAACTAATCTAGCGACATTTCACTCTAAAACTAATGCTTTTATCATGTAAGAATCAAATTGATAAATGCATTACCGTTGTTGATCGTCTAATAAAGCATGGTTAGTCGTTCAGTTGCGTGCATTTAAACCACTCGGGCTAAACTTCAAATTCCTAGAGTTGCTGCAGTATAATAGGATAAGCCCTGCTGTTATTTAAACATTTCCGACGTATATCAGGGTTTTTTACGGTCTAAAATTATTTTAACGACGCCGTCTTCAGCGTCACCGTTAAAAAAAATGCGACCGTTAAAAACCCGATTTACGTCGGAAATGTTCAAATTACAGTAGAGATAATCCTATAAAAATCTTGACACACCGTTCGGAGTCCGGTCATACGCCGAGTTACCCGGCGTCTGATTCGGCTTCGAACTGTTTGACATTCATGGTTTTAACATCTTTAAACAAAACCAGACTATTGTTATTATTTCATATTATTTACAATTGTTTGAGTTAGCGTTTAACCAATTGAGAATAACGATTCTCCCCCGGTACAGGTTGTGGCTAATGCTCCCTTCACATACACATATTTACTTACGAGTCCTTACGTATTGCATGAATTCACGGATCCTTGCGATTTTGGCCACTTTTAATGCCGATTTGAGAGTTGTTAAGAGTTATTAGGACCTATATATGGATTATTACGAGTCATGACGATGTATTTACGGCAACAATCCACGGTCACGGCTAACTACGAGCAACTTACAGGCATTTTGTGAGCTCTTTACGAATTGAAACGATTATATTACGGAATGTAACTATTACTCGAAGCTTTTACGTGTTAATAACGACATGTTTACGTGTTGTTGGGAATAGTTACAAGTAAGTTACGAGTATTTACGAGTCCTGAAGTTCTTTTGCCAATATATATATCCTACAAATCTCAATGTGTATTCATTCGACAACAGATATGCAGAGAGACAACATGGCAAATGAGAGACACAGATTGCAATTATATAAAAAAAATTCTGCAATTGCTCCTTCAACTAGCCAAAATGGAAGAGGACGAGGTCCAGCAATAAAACATGTTACGAGTCATTTCCGGACTCTTGCGAGCAGTTCACGTATGGTTACATGGTGTTGCGAGCGGTTTGCGATACTTACGGATTATTACGAGTTATTACGGAAAAATTCAATCCGGAGAAAACCATAAGAAGGTTTTTGTCATGTCAAAATATTTACCTCTCCTCTTATTGATTAAGAGTTGACGTGTTTGTTACGTTTATCAGCGCGTTATTTACGGAAGCTTGCGATTGAATACGAGATGGCAGCCCGTAAGGACTCGTAAGAAAAATCCGTGTATGTGAAGGGGTTATAATGCAGCACGATAGTTTTGCAGAATTTAAAGCTCCTTCGATTACTTTTGTTCTGCATTAAAAGAGTGTCTCCCTTAAGCAAATCCCATTCTTTCTGTTCAACAGGCCGCTTAATGATACAGGGTCGACTAACTTCATAGTCAACTACATGCACTGTAATGCTGATTCGAGGGATGAATTGCGCAACGTGTTGGCCCAGTTGTCATATTCCGAACATTTACATGTATGGTAAATATGATATAAATAACCGGTATTACTCAAAGCATACATTGAAAATTTGCATCAAGTACACCTGTGCTTACCCAATTTTCGTTTTGTCCAAAGTTGTTCGTACCCAGACAGATGTTTGACACCTTTACTCCACATTTTCCTAGGAAATTGTACTCAACTTTCGGTTGTTCCGCCATTGTTGGTCCCTGAGTTATTCAGCTCGTGTGGTGTAATGTTCGTGCAGTTGATGTCTGAAGTCATATGCCAGGACAAAACATAGGACGGTTAGATATTTTTTTGTACTACAGAAGCCCTATTGTGCCACATTTATTTCATATCAATATGATTTTGTCTTTCCAATAATAGTAGCTTCAAAATTAACATTGTTACTTGAAAATTCAAGGAATTAGCATGAAAATTTAATACATTATTTGGAATTTTCAAAAAACTATCTTGAATAGTATCGAAAATATGATATTAAAATGAAATTTCAAGATAGTTTTTTTATTTAATACCTGAATTTTCAAGTTAATATTTTTAAACTTCAAGATACTAACTTACTTACTAATAAGATATGATAATCTTTTTGATAATTATCTAAAAAAAATGAACTCAAATGAAAGTGGCACTTTTGGGCTTCCATATAGTTCGGCGTTTATCATCTGCTGTCGGTGTATAATACGAGCAATTAAAGTGGCCGCAAAATGCTTAGGCACAGCTGAATACCAAACATAGGCTGGTAAGTATAGCCCTGACGATAAAATAGCCCGATGACTCAGATTCTATTAATATTCGTCAATACAAGCTTTATCTACTATAGTACCGATATATTTTGACAGTGACGTCACGTTTTGTTTACAAATGTATCATTTCCAAAATATATAGTAAAATGTCAAAAATAAAGACCATGATCAGAGAGCTGCTGTAGGAGCCATCTGGCTATGGTATGTATTGGTTGACGTTGTTATATTAACTTCTCCATGTATATTATTTAAAGAGTAAACAAAGTGGCGTCACTATCAAAATACACTGGTAGGACTGTGCTTACTTTTATCAAACTGCCAACGTTCCGCGGTCAAAAAATAACACTATGCAATATGCGAAAAGGAGAAAATACAGAACGGTTAAATATAGTTCACACAAGATTATTTAATATACGTGCACATGTGCAGAAACATTTTCAGTGTCTGACACGCTTTTAGATTGCTACCAGTAAAGACCTAGATAAGAGGGCGTCTGATAAGAAATCAACATCGGTCATTTGTTTCCTGTATATTCTAAACCGTTGATTTCATTATTAATCATGCTACGACGTTGCTGAGTTTTGCATAATGGATTAATGGCTAGTCGAAACCCGGACATATTGTTTAACCCTTTACTCACATAACCCATACGCTATTGATGGGAAACACAAGAGAAGCATACGATGAAAAGGAAAACTATATATGGGTCACGTCAGGCGAAAAGGGGCATTCGGACATAGCAAACAGTGTAGCCCCAGACCAGCCGCCACGTCATTGATGGAAAGGAAAGAGCTAAATTTAAATGTTCTTAAGAAAACATTGTTACAAATGAAGCCTTTGCAATGTTTCACAAACGGCAACTGTTGTACAGAGGAGAAAAGGGCATTTCAATAGAGTAAAGGGTACAATCGTCTCGAGATTTCAATGCAACATTTCGTCTCTTGCAAGGAAGCTTGAAGTTATTAATATAGCCTTTATCGCGCTTATTGCGACCATGGTTATATTTTCTAACATATTGGATCCGTATCAGACGCCGAGTATGTCGGCGACTGATTATGATTCAAGTTGTTTTACACTCGGACAATAGTTTTGCTTAATTTAAAGGCACATTGTATCTCAAAAACACGATTTTTGCACTACAAAAAAGTGCCGATTCGTTAATATAAAACCTATAAGGATGTCTCATGAAATAAATATGGTAAAAAAGAGTTAAATTTACCAGTAATTACTTATTCAATTGATTAAGGTCAACGATGTTTTGTTTATTATCCGCGGCGAAGTGTCCCGAATATTTTCCGGTCGCTATCGGAACCATCCGAACTGTTGCCCATTTAAATAAGCATGCACAAACAGGTAAACAGGCATTTCGGAACACATCTATATCTATTCGAAGAAATAGGAGAGCTTATGTTATCACCCAGCGTTTGCAGAAACTGTGTATGCTGTTGCTTTGAAACTCCACACACTTATTCAGGATTATTAAAGTACCTTGTATATCAAGTCCCATAACTCTGGCATGGATTTTGACCGAATTATGTCCCCTTTTGGACTTAGAATATTGGTCAAACCTTTGCGTGCAAGGCCTTTTTTCAGACACTGTGTATGCTGTTACTTTGAAACTTCATACACTTATTCAGGGTCATTAGATGATCAGGTATGTCATGTCCTATAACTACATGTATGGAATGGATTTTGCCGTCTGTCAAAAACTATTGACTGTTTGACGTTTGATTTAATGTTGAGTATCGATAGTTGAAAGTATCGATTTCTTTCAGGGACTGGATACCCCATAACAAACTTTGTTTACATAACATGTAATTGGGACTTCGTTCATGCACCGGAAGGTCACGTGATATGAATATTAATGCCTATATACCTTTGTTACTACAAACATAAAGACATACCATGAATAAATGTATAAGTGTGATGGTGTAGTGTTGATTTTCAAAGACTGCAATGCATTTCATTTTCCTCCGCGTTGGTTCCAATCTCATTGTGAACAGATATATATTTGTACAAGCGATAACAAATATAACTTTGAACGCTTATTTTTATCTTGATGTGATTTCATTTATCTTAAAAAAGTCATTTTAGCTCGAAGAAATAGGGGAGCTTATATTATCATCCCGGCGTTGGCGTTGGTGTTGCCAGCTACATCAAACTTTGCGTGCAAGTCATTTTCTCAGACACTGTGTAAGCTGTTGCTTTTTAACTTCACACACTTATTCCAGGTCATGAGATGTCCTTGTATGTCAAGTTCCATAACTCTGGACTGGCTTTTGACTGAATTGTGCCTCTTTTTGGACAAAGAATTTACATCAAACCTTTGCGTGCAGGGCTTTTTCTCAGACACTGTATATGCTGTTGCTTTGAAACTTCACACGCCTATTTGGGGTCATTAGATGACCTTGTATGTCAAGTCCCATAATTATGGAATGGATTTTGACTGAAATGTGACTCTCTTTGGACTTAAAATATTGGTCAAACCTTAAGCTTTATTTAATGCTATAAATGTTCTGAGGTAGGCCCTGATAGATGATGGCCCTGATAGGCGAGCTATACTGTCCTCCGACAACTCTTGTTATAATTTTAATTCGGTACACAATAATTATTTCATTAATAAAAGATGTTAAACCCCCACTGACGGAATCGAGCAAACCTATAGTCCCCATAGCATAACATGGTAGGCGACTAATTAAATAAAAGATAGAGAGGGAGAAGGTGAACCTGATGTAAAGCATCTTACTAAGTGACTTTAACCGTTTACTCCACCAACTATTTTAGACCAAGCCACAAGGAAAGGCCCGCTTGGAAAATGTAAAAAAGAAATTTTCGGCATAAAAAAAGCCATTTTTCAACAACATGTATATTGAAATTATTTTGGATATGGATCACTTGCTCTTCATGAGCAAACACTCCATCTCCACCATAATGTCAATAATCGTAAGTTACAGATGCCCGCTTTATCAACGGTCTTACGACATAAGAAGTTGTAAGTCAAAACTTTAGATTTCTTTTAATTTCGGGTTATTCAATAAAATCCTGTCACGTGACATCTCTTTGGAATCGTCTTGAAAAGACGATTCCAAAAAGATGGCACATGACAGGGTTAGCTAGAGAAAACAGAAATTAAAAGAATTCTGAAGTTTTGATTTACGACCTCTTTTGTCGTGAGTCCGTTGATGCCTTCAAATGCACTTTTGTGGAGAAAAGCGTTAACCACTAACACATTTTTCCATTTTCTCAACATATTTTTTCTAGATTTGTCAAGTATAATGGTATGTTGTAAATGAATGTGTAGGCATGCTAAGGCATTACGCTTTGTAATGCCTGATCTGACCTCCAATCTCATGCGAATGGTACAATGATGTTGGGCTAAGAAAATGGTTGGATTATTTAAACAGCATTTTAAGGCCTGTTTATCCTGGATGATCATTTCGCAAACGGCAGTGGCTAGATGTTACACTTGATTCTTTGCCATGCACTAGCACGCAGGAGCTTCACACATAAACATATGTACAAATAAACATAGTAAAAGTATCTGTAAACTGAAAGAGTGTAAACGTATCAAAACCGTTTTGTATCTTTTATAAATCTTTGTACCGAGTCAAAAATTCCTTACATTTACTTCAAGTGGGTAATTTTCATTACCAAAGAGAAAAAGTTTTGCATTTAAAGGATGTAATTATCTTGTTATCAGAAGAGTCATTCCTTAACGGAAGGTGCCGTATTCACACATAGTGTCCGCACACCTTGCTGAAAGACCTTATACATGTACTACTACTGGTGCTGCTGCTGATGACGATAATAATTATTATTACACTTTTACTACTAATTTTGATGATAATAATCTACTATCGTTACTGCTATTTCATATACTCTGCAATTTTGTATATACTTAGTAACGCAAACACGGCTTACATATGTGAATGAGTGTTGTTCATAACGCATAAGTCTTATGTTTCTCACTTTTGTTTTATTTCTGGATATCGTAGTTACAATGGAAATCGTAAAATGAGCATCGAACGTCACGAGAGGTTGGGTACTCGGTCATTGCTAACAGTGCAGACCTTAACCTGTCATGTAGGAAAGTCCCTGTCCAACAGTACGGTAACTAATTGAATTGAAACCAGAAATGGATCCGAAACGGTACCGTATCAAATAGGTTTAACGCTTTTCGAAAGGATTATGTCGTTCGGTACATTTCAAAACTATCAAAAACAACACGATGCGCTTTATAAATCGCACTATGTGGTTTCTGAGAGTTTTGATCCGGTTCTAACACCACAGAGCTGGCACCGAATCGGACCGAAACTTATTAAACCGTCAATTTAATTAGATTCTGAACTGTATAACGTTGTGAAATACAGTTAATCCTCTCTTGATTTGACACTTGTTTTTTAAAAAAACTGGTGTGCTCTAAATGCAGCTGACTGCTTAATGCCATCGTCGGATACCCGAGTTCGACGTTTTCGTTTCACTTCATGCATCAATGATAGTGGATCGGACGAGGGTATCCGACGATGCTTAATGCAGGCTGAAAGAAATACAGAAAGCTCCTATAGGAGCTTTCTGTATTACTTCAAGCCTGCATTAAGCTGTAACCTATCTTAAAACTCACATTTTAGTAATATTTCCGGATGAGAGAGTGTCCGGTTTAGAGGTTTTGCTATATATTTGACATATTCTAAGAAAACGAGCTTTATCGCAGATGCACAAAGTATAGCTCTATATAGTCCAGCCCTCGCGTATAAGACTCAAATATCTGATGATGGTATGTTTAGGCTACTGTTTGTAGTGATAGATAATAAAGTATTAGGATTCTTAATAAGAACTATTTTCACAGAATATTTCATGTATCGTCTGGTTTCTCCTGAGACTACGTGTGTGTAATTTTTGACAAATGGTACGTGCGTAGCTTGAGAAGAGTACCGACGATTCTTCTAAAATCACGTTAAAGACGTATACAATTAGGCCACAGTTGAGTGTTTTCTGACAAACATCGAACCACGTTAGTGCTATTTTCCGAAGTGGCAGATACGTGAGTTTTGAAGAACACCGACGATATACATGTAACGATGCACGGGGATATAGGTTAGGTAGTGGTATCAAGTTAGTCCATCTGTTCCTGTCATTCGGGTCACGGTGCGCATGCGCCAACCTTAGGGTTGTTTCTGTTGCTGTTTGCCCTCCATATCATCTCAAACGGGTAGTAATTATGCCTCACGCTCGTCTCGTCCAGTCGCTTCATCTGCAATTATATAGGATCAAATATGTCGTGTTTAAAGCAGTCCCTTAAAAAACGCGGCTTTTTTTTAAAGACAGGTGGTAGCTTAATGCAGAACAAAATAAATACAGAAGGCTCTTTTGAGAGCTTCACCCTTTAATTCACAGATATATCTTATTGAGCCACTGTAGCAGAAGACCGTAACGAGCAAATGCTTCATTTCCTACAATATTAACATTACAATTCAAAACCTGCACTTCCTTTTGCCTAGATATTCATCCTTTTCATCAGAAACTTTCCCTGTGATTAAGTCTACGTATAGCATGTGGAGTAAATAGTTAATATTTTACCTCCTCGTCGGAGAGTTTCCAACCAGTGGATGCACCCATATTGTCTTCTAACTGTTTAGCCGAGGTGGCTCCAACAATAACCGACGTAACCACGTCTTTCTGTAACAACCACCGTAGCGCCACCTGGGGTATCGTCTTACCTAAAATTTGTCAATGTGAATTTATCAGACGTCTGCCCACGTCTGAATAAGATGGATAAGATTTAACCCTTAATCCACCAAAGCGTCTTTTAGGCGTATGTAACTGATGACTATATTTACAAATGCAATTACATGTACTCCATTTCATACAATGATTTTAATACAGTTCAAAAAGGTACATGTATTCTTCTTTTGCCTAGTTTGTTATACATTCGTGGTCTGCACTGTTTGTTTACCTGTTGCATGTTTTGTACCTAGATGTTCCCTATCCATCTCCCAGAATGACCTAATCTAAATGCTTCATATGATACAATAGTTGATTAACCCTTAGCCTGCTAATCACGACCTTATGTATACTTTAAAACAGATTGAATCCGGATCAGACGCCGAGAAACTCGGCGCCTGATCCGCATCCATTGTGTTTGACACTCTGACAACGATATCACTAAATTTGAAGCAAATCGCACGACGTTGAAAATTGACGCAGGCGACAATTTTATAAGACGACAATTTTCGCAGCAGGTTAAGGGTTAGCATTCCAAGGGATGAAGTTCTCATTCATCCCCCCCCTACACAATGCTTGAACGTGAATACAACACATTTGACCTTCATTTATGATATTGACCTTGGACACACATGCCTGAATCATTCGCTCTGAACATCGTCTTTTTATGATAAATATTTGTGTCAACGCATTTCACAATCCGAGGCTGACACATTTGACCTTTATATGTGACCTTGACCTTTGCACGCATGCCTGAAGTATGCGCTTTGCACATCGTTTTGTTGTTGTGAATATTTGTGCCGAAGCATTTCAAAATCCTTCAAGGGGTTTGAAAGATATGGAGCGGACACAAAATTTGAGGCCAACATTTGTGACATTGACCTTTGACGCACATGCATGAATCAAGCGCTTTGCATTTCGTCTTCTGAACATTTGTGCCGAAGCATTTCAAAATCCATGCATGCATGTAGGAGTTACAGAGCGGACACGCTTTCGTCTACAG
>JAULCE010017122.1:0-14112 GCA_032359355.1 Macoma nasuta | reverse complement strand
GTTTATTGAATCATTTAGTACTGATTAGATGTATATATATGCTAGACTCGAATATTCTTCAAATTTTAAGAGTTCTACACTATTTTCCAAACGGTTTTACCAAACATGGACAATTTTAGAGGGGGCGCGCGCGCCGGGTACGCCCCCGCCTGAATCCGCCTATGAAGTAGACAACATACATGCCTATTTTAATAACCGTTAAAATCACAACCGATTGATTGTCTTTAGAACAGCAGGGTGGCCATAATATAGACCATGACAAATCCGGGGGGTTTTGCAGATATTAACCTTGATGCATGCTACGGAAGAAACTATGATGACATTTGGAATCAGCTTGGATCCCAATGACACTCCATGTGACACCGCGTTTCATTGTTATCTATGCTGCTTGACATTTTAGCACAATGGCTATAGAGAATATTTTTAAAACCCGGAAAAAACGGAGATTTCCGGAAAAATCCGGAAGAATGGTCGGACTGGAACTGGTTTTCGGTTTCATCAAATATTTGCATTGTGACAGAGCCCAAAATTGCAAGAGGAGTAAAGGATTAATGCAGAAACAATTTCATTCAGAAAGCTCATTTTGTACATGTTTGAATCAGAATTTGGGAACCACCGCATTAAAGAAAGATCTAAGCTTCCTGTTTGACCGAGGTCGAACTGAACATCAGATTTCGTATTCACTGCCGTTGCTGTAGAGTAAACCCCTTCACTGCTTACCCCGCACGCCACCATAGTGCCATATGCAAACAACTTAGAATCGGATGAGAGATCCAAGCTGTTTGACACTCGGCCAGTAATTTTGCCAAAAAATAAGTGATCTGTGAAGTTTGAAAATGAAGCAGACGAAATATTGCGCACTCGCAGAATAGCTTCCGGCAGTGAAGGGGTTAAACTGAAGCTCATACTCAAGTCTCACAAATGCCTTTCAATTAGGTATTCTCATCCGGGTACTCACTCGCACGTACCATACAGCAGTTTAAAAGGCGAAACAAAACAATGAGTCTTTTTGAATTTGTTTAGTTCGTACATTATGTCAGGACTATCAGATTTTTCACAAACAAATATGGGAATATCTGTAGAATAATAGTTCATTATAAGGGTCAGATTTACAGGTGCACAGCAGCTTGCGATATGTCACTCGAAACTGGTCGACTCGTCTTGATACGTAAGACAACCAAGTCAATAATGTCATCCAATAGTCATTGTTGTCGGATGCAGGCTAATATAAACATCATAAATTAGTCTATTTATGTTTCGACTGATTTATTCATAAATACCCACATCCGAAGTCAATAATGACAATAGGATGACGATGGAGTCATATACATAAATATTAGTCCTTATCGTGCCGCTAAGAAAATAGTCCGCTGAATTATTGTCTGTTTGCTCTTCACCAAAGTTTTAGTTGTTAGATATCTATGACAGATTGGTTCCTTTTGAAAACCAGCTAGATTCACTTATGCACGACTGGATTATTTCCCCTCATTTGCAAAAATGCTGTAATACAGCTTCTTTACGCCATACAGTCTCCATTTCGAATCCGATCTTCACCAAACTTATTCAGAAGTTAGATATATATGACAGTTCGGTTCTTCTTGACAATAACCGAGATCAACCCTTGCATGACTGGATTATCTCCCTTGAAATTGTCAAAATTGCTGTATAATTCAGCTTGTTTATGTGATAAAAATATCCAAATATTTCTTTTCTGATCTTCACCAAACTTATACAGTAGTAAGACATCAATAACAGCAAGATTCCTTTAGAAAATCATCCTGATCCGCCCATGCATGACTGGATTATGGTCCTTGAAATTGCCAAAATTGCAACATTACAGCTTGTGAACACAAGACTCCATTTATTCTCTGATCCTTATTCATCTTCCCTTTGTTGCTCATACATACATGCTTTGATTTAAAAATGATCAAACGAACCTAGCCAGTAGAGCACAGGCCCTCATGGACCTCTTGTTTTCTCGAAGTGAAAGAGGCAAGTTCTTCTATAGGAAGTGGCATTTTCGTCATCACATACAATCTAATCGTGTAATTTCTCAAAGTTACAGGTAGATATTCCCGACTATCCCTTCTTCACACACGATTTAATCAGCGTAATTCTCTAAATGTAAGAAAAGCTTTTCTGGATATCAATAGGGAGGGGGTATACTTCAACATTTTACAATGTACAAAATGTAATCTTATGTCTCGAAGTTAGAGACACGTTCTCGAATATCAATACCGTAAGTAATCCTTCAACATTACACAACAAATGTATACTCACGCTTCCACTGCGAAATATAGAGGAATCAGTTTAGCGACATACTTTGGGATGGATTATATTGCCTTGTTATGAGTGATCATTTCATTGTTTGCAAAATCAAATAATCCTAGACGCTCACGAATAAGTCTGAGATGACTGATTGCCATTTTACTCAATACATGTCTAGATTAATCGTCTCTTTCATGAACAGCTTGTTTGGCAAATATTTTCACATATTGACTTCAAATTGGCCAGCTTTTTTTTCATGTATGCGAAAATAGTCAGATAAACGAAAACGTGTCTAACACTGGGGATGCCACTATTTCTATAGGTGCACTCTTAGTTGAAAACAACAGATTTTCAAATTACCTCCCTTTAATTTGAATAACGCTTTAAATCAAAACCTACTGCAAGTCTTTATAGGAATGGCTAATCATGCTTTGACAGTTGTGATCTATTGATGGTAGTCCAAAGAATGTTTCAAACTAATAAACATGAAACGACATTGGCCAATAATACAGCTGTAGATAAATTAAGTTCGCCTAAGGGAAGTCCCATTGTAACAGTCGCTAAACTTATTCCCGTTAGTATACTAGTGTATGTTTCTGGATAGCTATAAGGGAGGGGGTATCTTTCACTCTCACACGAAATACATGTACATGTAAAACATCTAAAGTATCGCTTGAATATCAATAAAGGAGTATCGCTATGACTGAGTATTTCCCCCTCCAGACAAATTGTGACACTCGCTACACTGTTTATGATTTGAAATGCCTGTTAAGCCACGCCTCAACTTCTTCTTGGTGATATTCCACGGGACCCCTTCCCCCCTCATACACCACCACGCCGTCCAACAGTACGTACAGTCTATCGTACAAGCCACCATAGGCCTTGTTCGCCTCGTCTGTCATGGTGTCCACCACCACCTCGCAGCCGGGCTTCAGCGACAACAGCCGAGAGGCTGCCGTCAGTCGAGCATCTAGATCCCTATGTATGGCTATCTTGAATCTGTTGCCTGGGAAATCCCATCCGTCAGACGCATGCGCTTCCTCAATGTAGATGATGAGAAAGTCAGCCTTGTCGCGGAACTCTTCAACAAGCTCGTTAAACTTGGACAGTTCCGCGACAAACGGGGGTCACGTGCAGCTCCCGAAGTTGAGAACGAGAGGCCGATCTTTCGTCTGATAGCTTAGAATATGACGCGACTGTCTACCATCGACGGACAGAACTCTAGGATCTGGTGCTTTATCTCCTAGTCTCGCTTCTTTCCAAATATCTAGATATCTAGAGCGATAACATTGGGTGATGTAAGTCAAGCAGTAGTTGGCCCCTTGGTAGGCTGTGGGCTGGTAGTCTTTCATGAAGTACCCATTGTCTTCGTTAATTCTATCGTCTATGGTCTTGAGTACATACCTGCCCAGGAACAAGGTGATGACTTCCTTAGGCAACCACACAAACGTTAGTCGCAGTATCTGCAGCCACACGCGTAGAGCGTCCAGTAGCATCGCTACAAAGGGAACAACAAGAGTTTTAATCAGAATGGTACATCATAACACATGCTAGGAATTCAGGACGGGTTCTTACCGCTGTAAAGATTTCAAGCTACCCCCATGTTCAATTGTCCCTCGATAATTTGAACTTGATTATAAGTTAACCCGGGGGTAATCTGAACTCGATTTTAGATTACCCCCACCAAGTTCAGATTATCCCTCCCCCCTAGAGTAGATTTAGAGCCTTGCATCAACAACCTCCAACAACCTTGTTGTATTGATCTAGCTAAAAGAACAAAGTTTAATACTTATATTTTTAAAGTTAATTAGTACGTCTAATGCAGACCAAGAAAAAACAAAACTGGATCGTTTTAACTGGCATATACTTATATGATCATCTACGACATACCATGTATGCTAATTCTGATTATCATATCTTTTAAGGAAAGTTATCAGCTTATTTACTTTTATCAATTAAACATGATGTGCAAAGTTTAAATTCCAGTTGGTTAAAAACTAATAGATGGGGGTAACTTGAACCTCGGGAAGGTTATTTGAAATCGAATTCAAGTTACCCCCGGGGGCAATTTGAAATAATGTTCAGAATACCCCCCGGTATTCTGAACATGATTTCAAGCTACCGAGGTTAACCTGAACGTGGGTAACTTGAAATCGTTACACCCGTCAAGTGTTCCAGTAAACCGTTGCCATAGTAACAGTGATCCTTAAATTGTAAAAAAATATAGTGTAGAAATGAAGAATGGGTGGTACTCCATACAAGTACATCTATCGAAGAGGTAGCCACAATAGTTTAATGTTAAAAAACTGGATGACAAAATAGTCCTCATCAATAAAATTCACTAAAACAATTTCTCACTTATTTTTTAAAAAAAAGTGGGTATTTTACATTTGCGTGACTAACTGATATTACATACGTACAACAAAATTACAATATTACACGAATAAGTAAAGAAAGGTGTCTCCGTGTAGCTGGCTTGGTCAAAAAAGTAACTGTAAGAACTGAAATTATAACAAATTCGGCTTTACTTCTACAATTACAGCTTAAACCTCTTTTCTTTAATCTATACTTAAATATCGGATTTATACTGTTAAACAAAGCTAAATTTAAGGCATCCTGCAACAATCTGCATGTTGAAAACATTCATAACATTTGCGGAAGGCCATAACTCTTCTTAAGTTACTTCTCTTATAACTAAATGACTCGTAATAATTAAAGATATGACAATAATAAACATGCCCTGACTTTAACAACAGTGACTAGTATATCAAATGACTATAATTTCAAGTATGACTTTATATGACTATATATTACTGTATATGACTGTATATGCTGTACATCAACAATTAACTCATGACAAATGACAGTAATGAAAGCATATATATATCTACATTGTGATCGTTGAGATTGAGTGCAGAGTATAACATACAAACTCTAGAACATTGCAGCCAAGTAAATGTTTAACTGTTAAGTTGATAACACAACCACACAATCTTGATTGTAGCAGAGGTTGAATATGTCAACAGAAAAAACATAAATTCACAAATTATTGATCTAGCACAATCCTATTTCTAGGTATTAAAAAACATTTAACATATATTCTTGACTCTAGAATAATATATAGCAATTAAACCAAACAGCATATCAATCGGATGACTAGACTTGCAAACACGTGTTGTTTGATATAATAGACGAAGAGAGACAAAACATGTTTTACCCGCACTGTAAACGAACGGCATATCATCTTACCGACTCAATAGGCTAGAGGTACAGCGTCCGCTTTGAGTGCGGGAGGTCGCGTGTTCGATCCCCGGCCGCGTCATACCAAAGACGTGAAAAATGGTACCGGTAGTTCCCTTGTTTGGCGCTGAATATATAAAGGGAAATACTGGCTCTTCTCTCATACCCTCGTGGCGATGGATTCCATCAGGAGTGAGGCGTCGAGAGTGATAAATCTAATGTTGAAATAACTTGTTTCACAATCGACCGAAAATAAATTTGTATAAACTAAGTCGCCTATGGCAATGAAAATGTTAAAACAGCATATGACGCACTGCATGGTAAAGTATTGAAAACTATGTTGAGCTTTCAATGTTACACGGTAAATTTTCAAAAAAATATCCATATATGCATGTCGACTGTCAGATAGAAGTACAGTAGACCATGTGTATATAGACACTTATGTGTTGCAATCTCAGTGAGCATACATGTATTGTACAGTAATCTGAAACGGTTTTAAGTTTTTCATCTATTAACTGGTGATTTAGGTATACAGCAATTATATGAAAACAATTAGCGAGACTGCTGAAATTGTGAACATTCGCTTCTATGCAACAGCGATTTTGTGATTTTTCGTTAATCTAACATTTGAACACATTTGTGTACTGAATATTGCAATGCACTCATTTGAAATCTTCCCGATTTCTCTAGACTTTTTTAAACGACAGCCTTTAACGAATCTTTTTAATGCTGTAATGAAGCCACTTTATTACTTATGCTCGGTAATGGGAAATTCCTGCGACGTTTTATTAATACGCGTCCACTAATTAGTTTTTAACTATGACAATTTCTTGTCAAAATGTCACTAACGTTCTATTAGAGCCACACTGATGATATACTGTTAGAAAGTAGCTACAGAAATGCACGTTTATCTTGATTTCTTATTTGGTCTTATTTCCGGGATTGGAAATCAGTCACATCACTAATAGGGCCGCTTGTCCCATTTAAGCTGGATATAGTAGGTACATTTACTGTAACGATATCTATTGTTTTAATATGGTATGGAATCATTCATTCTTGTTTGCCTGTGAACGTAAGAAGTCGAAGAGTTTTCCTTGTTTCTCATCGGAGTGAATGTTCAGCAACATATACTTTAAGTGTATATCTTTTTTGTGAATTAAAACGAATATCTTACGTGAGTGCTCATGGAGTACTGAAAAGTGCTATAAGAAACAAGGCGGTGCATAGCTTTGCGTCGTTTCTGACTAAGCGTTTAGCATATATTCTATGAGCACGAATGTTATATTATATTTATCATAACCCGCCCAATCAGCTCGCTTTGTATTTACCTGGAATGAATGGACCTTCCTCATATAACCTACGGCCTGGGAGTAGTAAATTATATTTTACCCACTGTTATACACCACACCAACGCCGTAAGTTATGTGATAAAATAGCGTTTCCGACGACGTAGGATATACAAAGGTCTGTTACTTAAGTAACATTTTAGATTTATCGTATAACTGATGATATTCGATGAGTCTGGAGATTAATCAACACTTACCTGTATATTATTTTTTGTAGTAACCTAAACGCATTCGAATAGTTTAAATGAGAACAGAACAATATATACTTATACAAAGACGCAAATATACCGTACGGAAATTAAGCAAATGAAAACCGGAATCAGAACCGAATCGGTTCAATAAACAATCTAGGAAGCGTTTGTATGGCGAATGTACGATACAGATACTTAAGGGTTAGTAGAAAATTCACGCGCGATATGTGTTGACATGCGGAAAGCATCGACAATGGAGTTCACTCTGATTTATTAGATCTGTTGTCATGGAATCGTCATTAACTATCGGCGAGACGCTGTATGAAAACAAATCGTAAATTATTGAAACACGTATAAATTCCTGGTTAGTTTTCCTTCAAATCTATTTGCATTTATTTGATCATGATCTCATTTAGATACAGCACATGAGAAGGAAATAATGTTATATCATATATTTAATAACTGGACGAAAGGCTGAGAGTAAACATATCAACATTCGGAAATACTATGTACCAAGGCGAATTTTGTTGTTATCCTCTTAGACATATAATATGTTTTTTATTTAACAAAAAATCTTTAAAATGAAGTACTGTATACTACTTGGTTTTCGCAAGACAAAGAGAACCGTTGTGCTTGTAATACCACCAGTACACAACCGACGTGAATGTTCACAATTAAGTCGCCATGGTTAAATAGATAAAGACTGGAAGCTTTAAGGGTCGCACTGGGCGTTCACTTCATCATTGAATGAGTTTTGTCGTTATGCTTTGTCTGATTTATTTCGATATAAATATGTGTCCGTTCCCTCTTAGCTTCGCCCTTTTTCTTTCAAAACGACGACATTTCTAGTATAGTACTTTGGTATGATAATATATATTTTCTAATGAAATGAACTAACCCCTTTGTTACGGTTAGCAAATATGCGCATGTGCAATATATCGTTTGCTTCATTTTCAAACTTGACAGATTAAGTTAATTTTTGGAGAAAAAAATGGCCGTGTGTCAAACAACTTGGATCCGGATGAGACGCCCAGTTACTCGTAGTCCATCCGAATTTAATCTGTTTGCATGTGACACTATGGTTTTGGGGTAAATAGTGAAGGGGTTATCGAGAAACTTTAAATTTGAAGTAAAATCATAGTTATCACATAACTTAATATCTGTGAATGACATGAAGCCATGTAAAACATTGTTTATATAACTAGAGCAATAACTATGCAAAACGGACATAGAGTACGCTCGCTCAAATGCCAACTACCATCTGTTGACATGGCGTTGGGCTGTCATGATGTCGCGTTCTAAATCCCACTTTTTACGGCAAACCCCTGCACGGAGGACTTCTTACCAAGTGTTCAAGTGTATGTCTCTTTCTTCAAATTCCCCATTTTGTGATGGATAAAATCTTACATTAGTGTTTATTCATTATCATTTTTAAAATAGGCTGACTAAAAATCATATTGTTATGATTCTCGCCATGGCTCGCGTCATATGATTTTAGTAAACTCGTTTCATAAAATGATAAAGAATGAGTATTCATGTTATATTCTCTATTTCTCACATAAATACCCTTATCTTCGATTTGAGAACAAATCTTCAAAATGTGTGATAACAATTACCGAATTGTATTCACACGCGCCTCACTTTCATTCAGTTTAGGAGTTTAGGTGATAAAAAGAATCCATCACTCGTTTTTTTTGGAGTTCAAGATTTCTTAAATTCGTTTCGAAAAAGACAGTTATTAACCTCGCCAAGAGGTACGGTTAATATCTGATTTTTTCCGGACTTACTTAAGAAATCTTGATCTCCAAAGAAAACGAGTGAAGGATCCTATATTTATTAAAATAAGTGTACATTGATGTTACACGTACAAAAACTGCTAAACGTCTCATCTGATAAAAGTATACAATCTAAAAAGTCCCTTTCCTCATTTCTCATATTCGGCGCAGTCTTAATCACTAATCATCTGCCAAAAGTATCGCCTGTCTGTTCTAAATGCCGTTTGCTTTATTTTCGAACTTCGTCTATTTCACTTATTATCTTGTGGCAAACAGATTAAAATCGAATCAGATGCCGAGTAAATGTTGTCTGACCAGACTCTACGTTATTTGCATATATAACCACAGTCTTTGGTAAATGGGCTATGAGTTTTAGGAAGCCAAATGATTTCAGAGAGAATCTTCAAGAATCCTTAAACTTGTGGTGAAAAATATTTTTAAAACGGCATAATAATTATGCTGTGTTTTCCAATGACTGGTTGTCTGCAAGTTAGAGAGACCTGACAATTATTTGCACCTTACTCAATAAACACTGGTCTAAATGAGAATATTTGATTTGAAATGGTACAATGTACGAAATGCTAAAACAATGAATATTGAGAAACAGTCGAACTAACATAATGTACTATTGCTAATTAAAAGTCAGACAATTACAGTTTGAAAAGCGGGAACTATTTTGAAGAGATATTTTTATACTTTAAATTAAAAAGAGTGTCCGGCTATGACGTGTGCATGCAATTAAATTAAAACTAATTTTAAAACTGCATTAATTAAGATAATAATATCGTTAAAGTCAGTGTAATGTATCAGCTGTGATCGTTAAGCGGGATATAATATCCAAAGCATTTTTGAATTATATTGCAATCATTGAATGAAATTGAGCATTTCGTACAATGCATTCAATAACCATCAGTTACAGAGGCACTAAAATGCGCATATGTAGAGGAAAGGTATAAGGAACTCGAACATGCTGCAGTGTCTTGACCGAGAAGACTTAATATTTTATTCTCTATATCACCTTAATTAAATGGTCACCGGTAGTCGTTTGATCAGCTTTATAAGGGGACAATCAGCTTTATAAAGGGAATCTGTTTTTCAAAGGTTACTCTCCATCCTTGACATTTCGATCAAACCGCCATGCCTGTTCAGGCAAGTATTGGCGTCCTGGGACCTCTCAATGTCGTGCAAATGTAGTGACAGGATGCCATGCTACAACTGTTTGAGGTGAGTGGAGTCAAATTCTAGACATTTATGTTGTCCAGGGTACAATAATGGTGAAATATACACTAACGGGATGATCCACAAACTTGTTTTAGACAAATCCTCATGGAAAAAGTCTGATGAAAAAATGAAAGTTTAAGCAAATCAAAATGTCATTGTTGAATTGTATTGAAATCATTAGAGAAAGAAATGAAGCATACATGTATGTTCGTTACGAGCAAATTTTCCATTCTATACAATGTTTTCAAATGCAATCAATTATAAAGGTACTTAAATGCGCTTCCGTGGAGCTTAGTTTACAACCATGTACGGAATAAACTAGATGAAACTTGGAATGTACAAAATCCAGCAAGCCATTTTCTTTTTCTCCTCGTAGCTCCTTTATTCCCTCAAATTCTTCAAGCCGGTCAATAAATCAAGAAACTTTTCCGAGAAAAGTGCAGTAATTTAGTCTGTAAATGGAGAGGTCCCACTGTGTAAAAACATTATTTTGATATTCTGAACAATGTCTCTCTCGCTAAAAAGAGACGCAGATGTCACTTTGAAATATGAACAAACACATTTGTTCGACGACAGCGACTATCTTTTATGGTCGAAACTCTAGCGGGACATGCTATATTTTTATTCTCTGAAAATGAACAGGGTTTGAAAGATGAGTTGAATCTTGTGGAAAATTATAGTGACAAATGGCAACTTCAAGTTAACATCAATAAAACAAAAGTGATGTT
Source organism: Macoma nasuta (assembly GCA_032359355.1). Taxonomy (NCBI): domain Eukaryota; kingdom Metazoa; phylum Mollusca; class Bivalvia; order Cardiida; family Tellinidae; genus Macoma; species Macoma nasuta. Next base: position 3,343 of record JAULCE010017122.1, on the reverse strand, counting down.
TTTAGGTAAAGAGGTAGGGTTGGAAAAAAACGTCAAACTCAAACAACAAATGAACTGCTTGAAAAAGTAATTTTGATTTCCTTAATTGAACTTGATTTTGAATAAAATATTTCGACGAAATATACAACAGAAATAGCTAAAATAAACTATTGCTATTCCGAAAACCTTATTTTCGGAATGACATTGATTGCAAAACACGAAGTCCCTGATCTCGGACAGCATATTTGCGATGTCGTTTTAAGTCACGATGAAAATGTTAAAGCAGCAGATGACGCATTGCATGGTAAAGTATTGAAAACTATGTTTAGCTTCCAATGTTACATGGTAAATTTTCCAATTATGTCAGCGAGTCATAAATTAGATTTGTCCTACAAACTATTAGCCATGGTAGCTAGGTTTTGGGTATGATCGAATCATCTTTATTAGAATGAAGCTATATGCAGTTTTGCAAACAAGTACTTGATGTGAAGTGTCAAACACAAAATAGTTTTACTTATGGTCAACTTGGAATATATTCCCTGAAAATAAGAAGATTGACAATAGTTATTAAAAATAAGTTCACAATTATTAGTTGCTAAAACATAATGTATGTAAAACTTTTGTATAATATAACGTTAATGATTTGATGATTCAATTAGGACTAAAATCTTGTGCGAAAAAATACTGACTAGAAAGCTTAGAATTTATGTATGGTTATGATTACTCGTACGTTTTATCAATACTGAAGTTTTTTGTCTATTTTTAAATAAAGAATTAAAGATAACTACAATCAATTGTTGAACATTGATTTTGGAAAGCAATCTAGGTCTAGAACATATAAACTTTATTGAAATATCACATATCAGCTATATTTGGATATAATCAAAACTGGAAAAGCATCAGAATTGCTCCGAGTCGTTTCCGCTTTTTAACGCGCCGGTTAGAATTCGAATCTTGGAGATGGCACAAACGAGTCAGTATAAAAATTATGTAAATTGTTCAATTCTCTGGAAGATGAATTTACTTTTACTGGCGTGGTCATTATATTCTGATATAAGAAAGTAATAGATCTTTTTAGTCATCCTAATATGATCAAATTTGTTGTGTTACTTGCGTCGGATAAGGACTATTTAGATAAAGGTTTTGAAGAAAGAAACATACTGTATTATTTCAATCAAGCATTGCTACTCTCTCATAAAAGGTATTTTTATTTTTGACTTAGATAGTAGGCATGACTGTTATAGCTTGACACATGTACATGTATAAGGGTATTGGACAAGAGGCATAATTTGTTAACCAGCATCACGCCGATCAAGATCATAGTGATTTCGTCAACAGTTTGTGCCCGGATCAGACGCCGATTAACTCAGCGTCTGATCCGGATCCAATCTGTTTGACACAAAAGCAACAATTTCAGTATACTTCAAACAAGGTAAACCCTGTCCAGCACAAAGGCTTTTTTAAGCGCCTCTGTCACTGATAAATTTTGGAAACATTCCTAAAATTATTTCAACACAATTAAAAATGTCTTTTTTTCCAATATTTTCATATTTTTCATCAGCTTATTTCCTTGTTGAATTGTCTAAAAATAGCATGTGCATTCAAGGGTTAAAATATTAAGCCAACTAAAATTCAGTAGTAAGGAAGTAAATGCATGTACGTTATTTCCTTATTTTTGGACTATGTTTGGCGATTGGATATGATGAGTTCTTACTTGTGGCGCTCATCGGTCACATTGTGTTTTAGTGCAGAAATGAAATAATATGCATAATTATCTACGGCTCCGGCATCTTCTCAATTAAATGTCGTCTGTTAACTTGTGATAATACAGCAATTAGTTGAATACAATTATAGAGACTGCTGAACTTGTGAGCATTTGCTAAGCGATTATGTAAGAAATCGTTAATCTAACATTTGAACACATTTGTGTCGGTGCATATTGCAAAACACACACTTAAAATGTTCCCGATTTCTCCAGACTTTTCAAACGACAGCCTCAATAGAATATATTTAATAATGAAGCCACTTTCTTACTTATGCTCGGTAATGGAAAATTGCTTTTATTAACACGTGTCTACTAATAAATTTTAACTATGATAATTTCAAAAGTCTCATTTAACGGACGTGGGTATCATTAGAGCATGGTAATGTTAATATATTGTTCATCACCGTAATCTACCTTTATCATATACCAGTTGTAAATTCTTAACAGTTCTAAATGGTAAACAGTGTTAACTTTGTCAGACACCGGTTGGGATACCACCGGCTGATATCATTTGAAGACTGTCACGTAAAAACCGTAATTGTAGTAACCTTTGCAAACAGATTAGAGCTTGATCAGACGCCGAGTAACTCGGCGTCTGATCAAGCTCAAAGCTGTATGACACTCAGATTCTACTTATTCTACCAAAGAAATGTAAATAGATATATATAAATATGAGCAGGCGACAAAAAGTGCAGACTAAAATATCCCAGACGACAATTGTCGGTCTATCAACGGATATCGTCGGTATATCGTCGGTATCGTTCCAAAAGACGTAAGTGCCACTTGTCAAAATGTCACTTACGTCCGATTCGAATGACACCGATCTTATACTGTTAGAAAGTAGCCGCAAGCATGCACGTCTATATTATTTTTGTCACTTATCCGGTACAGTAAATCTGTCACATTACTATTTGTGACCCTCACCTCATCTCAGCTGTTTATAGTCATTACGTTTCATCTAACGGTAAAGCATTGAAATATCTAATGTTTTAATATTAATGGAACAGTGTCTTATTATTGTCTGCGTGTGAGCGTAAGAGGTCATACAGTTCTTATTCTGTTATTTCTCATCGGAATGATTGTTGGCAGTATAGTACGTTAAGTGTATGTCCTTGTCAAATAAGGAGAAGGTCTGAGTGCTAAAAAACAGAAAAGTGCTCAACGAAACTGCTGAAACTATACAAAACGAGGCTTTACATAGTTTCGCATCATTCCTGACAACGAGTTGAGCATTTTCAGTATTCTGTAGGCAAGAATTTTAAATTACTTTTATCACATAACCCGCTTAATCAGTTCTTTATGTATAGGGAGCGTTATCACATAATATACGGCTTGTGAGTGGTGAACTATATTTTGACCCACTGTTGTACACCCCCTCCCATGCCGTAATTTAAATCTTTCGGCGCCTAGTTTAAAGTTGTCGACTGGGACTTCTTTAAGAGAAAATGTTTTAACGAAATAAATCACAAAAACGTTTAAATATTTTTGTATATTCCAAAACTGTTAACCCAGGACTAAAATATTTTGCAAAATAGTGAAGTCCCAGATCAGACGCCGCCTTATAAGGCGGCGTCAGATCTTGGACTGCACTATTTTCAA
>JAULCE010017011.1:0-14113 GCA_032359355.1 Macoma nasuta | reverse complement strand
ATTCATAGCGATCTATACCGACGGTAGGTTGCATATGATTCATAGCGATCTATACCGACGGTAGGTTGCATATGATTTATAGCGGTCTATACCGACGGTAGGTTGCATATAATTCATAAAGGTCTATACCGACAGTAGGTTGCATATGATTCATAGCGGTCTATACTGACGGTAGGTTGCATATGATTCATAGCGGTTTATACCGACGGTAGGTTGATTATGATTCATAGCGATCTATAACGACGGTAGCTTGCATATGATTCATAGCGATCTATACCGACGGTAGGTTGCATATGATGCATAGCGAGCTATACCGACAATAGTTTGCATATGATTCATAGCGATCTATACCGACGGTAGGTTGCATATGATTCATAGCGATCTATACCGACGATAGGTTGCATATGATTCATAGCGATCTATACCGAAGGTAGCTTGCATATGATTTATAGCGGTCTATACCGACGGTATTTTGCATATGATTCATAGCGATCTTTATCGACGGTAGCTTGCATTTGATTCATAGCGGTCTATACCGACGGTAGTTTGCATATGATTCATAGCGGTCTATACCGACGGTAGTTTGCATATGATTCATAGCGATCTATACCGACGGTAGGTTGCATATGATTCATTGCGGTCTATACTGATGCTATCTTGCATATGATTCAATGCGGTCTACTCTTATGGCAGGTTGCATACTATTTACAGTAGTTTATGCCGACGGTTGGCTGGATCTGACTTAAAGCGGGCTATGCCATAGGTAGGGATTAATGAATCACAGTGGGCTATGCCGATGGTAGGCTGCGTATGAATCACATCGGTCTATGCTAAAAGCGGGCTATGCCAACAGTAGGCTGCATCTGACTCACAACAGTGTATGCCTACGATAGGCTGAGCTCGTATCTCACGGCGGTCTATGCAGACGGTAGGTTGCATATGATTAACTTTTGTAGTCCTGCTTGTAAGATTGAACAATCTAACAAATGCAAATGATCTGGTTAAATGATTTTGAGCTTAATTTTTGCTATCACTGGTATTGAAGTACCAGATTGTTCGTTTGGTATGTAAAAACGCATGTATCTTCAATTATATTGATATAATCATATCATACAAATACAATTTTGATACAGTTTTGTTTTATTAATTTACTGAAAGGAAACAGAACCGCGGGTAAAATATTCCTTATAGATTTGCATGTTTTTCTCTCTCTAATCATACTGGGCTATTTTAGGTTTATTATAATAAAAATTAAACAAGAACAAAACAGAAATAGCTGATGAATATAATTGTCAATTTAATTCCAACATAGTTAAACGTGTTTGTAGTTAAATTGAAGTAAAACAATCGAGTTCATTCTGACGTCATTTAAAATTGACGACAACCGATTGATTGTAAAAGAAATAATCTCACTTTAAAACTGTTGTCACTTCTCACAATTTCGGTAAAAATCACAAATAAAAATTATCATTAGCTTCTTCATTTATTTCTGATTTCTCAGAATGAAACAAATACAGGAACTTTTTAAAATTTGACAAAGTGAACCAACTGCTGTAGTGACTCGGTGGATGCAAGTCTTGAGCCGAGCGTCGTGAATCTTTCAACGTCGCCCATCATTCTTTTCCCTTTTTGCCGTGCCAAGAATCCGTTGCAAACAGTTCAGTCGCATATTAGACACCGCCTTGACAAGACGGCGTCTAATTTGGGACTTCGGCCTTTGCAACAAATTACCTGTGAATGAGGATTTTTAAAACAAACAAATGTTATTTATAAGTATCTGTTAATTAGGTCGTTGAAATACTTGAATTTATTTTGAACGTCATCTAGTAACAGTCAAAAATATCAAGCTTGCGCCGAAATTAATGAAGAAGAAGGCCAAAAAGACCTCGACCTGTTTAGTATTGTTCAAGAGCTTTTCGGTTACTTCTTTTGGATGCAACAATATCGATATCGTACAAGATCTGAAGGTAATCGCGTAACCCATCACCGGAAATCTTCTGAACACATCTGCCCTTGATATTTTCCATTATTATTATTACCTTCCATATTATACTACAGTTTCAAGTTACACTATAGGTGGTGCAGTACACTATACGTGGTGCAGTCCTTAATATTCCTTCAAATGAAACAACGTTATGCACATATCTGTCTGCTATAGTAACTGTACATTAAACGTCCCCTGCTTTTCCACTATCATTCTGCTATAATTGTCGGCCGCTAAACTAATCGTCTGATTGCTTGTTAAACCTTGCTTCGCTTCAAGGTGGCTCAATATGAGGAATTACTTTATAAGTCGCAATGTTTTCAAAAGTCAACTGCTACAGAGGCAACACAAGGAGCGTCTGTGAATTGAAGGGATAATCGACGCCCTGTGTTCATATAATTTTCCAATGAGCCTCTATTTATGCTGAGCCAGATATTGTGATAAAACCTACCTTTAACACATGGGGAAAATTGTCGTCTACAGAATAATCCGAATTAAATTTGTCTGTCAAAGCTCTTTTTATAGCATAAAAGTAGTGTATTTAAAAGTGGTGAGTTACAACGCGCAGCCCTGGAGCGACACATCCGCTATACAGAAATTGGAAACGTGTATCATCCCGCGTTTTGCAGAATCAGATTCTAACTCTTACCTCGCTGCGAAAAGTCTCGTCTCTTCAAACTGTCGACTTCTTTATTTTTAAACCTCATTCAATTTACTTCAAATTTGGTCGCTCGGCGTCTGATCTGGACAGACATTGAACCTAAACATACGTCACTTTTATAACAACGTTGACCTTCTTATTCTATTTTACTTTGTAACTTCAAATGTCTTAGAAAGCTACAAACATCTATATGTTAGTCCCAATTTCAAAATTAAGCAAGCAGTGCAGATCAAGACTAGCCGCTATGTCGAAGATGTATTATATTATCTGTAACCACCGCTATTTGTCATTTATCATAATAAACAGTCGTTTGTTTCCTACCATTTCAACAAACTAAATCACATTTAGCATGACAAGCAATCCCTGGACTAGCTGTACATGTTTAAAATGTTTAAAAGTTCCTAATCAGACGCAACATTTACAATGTGGCGACTGCACTCATTTTGTTGACACTTTCAGGCGACGTTGGCGTCGAAAAAGTAAACCCTGAGATCATTGATGCCTGTGTCATAGTTCAAAACGTTTTTAGGACACATTTAACCTTTATGCTTTTAACGCATCTTTAGCAGATGGTTTTGGAAAAACATTTTGAGGCATGTAGTATTTGCTCATAATGAGCAAATGCTCGATTTCCAACAATGTTTTCAAACCATTCAAATTTTACATTTTCCTTTCCGTTATATTCATCAGATTCTTTCATTTTGGATGAGTCAAAATAGCATGTGAGGGTGCTGGATAATAAACAAAGCGACTGGCGCTCTATAGATCATACAACACTGCCGTCAGTTGGCTGGCATGTCATTTACATTTAGTATTACTGCAGTTCTGCACGTATCAAATCGTTTCTGAACATAACTCCAAACTGCCATTTATACTTCCCTTCGTAAACGTGACAGATCAAGGAATTAAAGTACATGTAGCGTGATTGGGAAATGGGCATTCGGACTAATTAACGGTATAGACTAAAGTTTGCTTCTTTTGACAAGATAACAGGAAGCTACAACATAATATCCTCTATCCTCCTCGTCTTGTCAGATCTAAACTGGTTGCAATGCCCGCGTGACATCCAGCCACTGCCTATTCAAGAGCCATACTTAAGAAACTGACGTTCGAAAATACTAATTCAATACAATAGGCATGTCGGGGACAATAATGGATTACAAACTTACGACTCGATAGAAAAGGTGTGCTACTTTCAATTTGAGAATTGTTATTATTAACCATCTAACGCGTTAGAAACTGGGCACTGTCAACCTGAATGAACAGCTTATAGCAAGATCACACGTCAATTTACTTGGCGTCTGATTTGGATCCAAACCTTTTTACCCTTGTAGTTATAATATTTCACAAAATGGCAAGAAAATAGTCATTTTTCCATATAATTTGCCCCTTTCATTACGTTAACCCCTTCACTGCTTACCCCGAACCATAGCAATGTAAACAGCTTAGATCCGGATGAGACGCCGAGTAACTCGGCGTCTTATCCGGATCCAAGCTGGTTTGACACTCGGTCAATATGTTTGCCAAAAGTTTGCTTAAATGTAGGATTTGTCGGTTTCTTTATATTAGTCATTCAATTTCCCTTTTTAAGATTTAACGAATCACAATATCACTCAGTCGTGCCTTTACGGCTGTCTAAATATGTCAGTCTTTAGTTTGTATATCTTGTACCGCAAAGAGTGTATTACGCATATGAAAATATAGAAACTGTAATTTCGATAGATAAGTAAACGATATAGATCTAACAAATTGTCTTCAGTGTTAACGGCTGGATGTAACAAGTCGAAGTTTTATGTTGAGAAGGACTGTCAAAGGTTTCCATTTAATTAGGAAAATAGATTGGTTTTATGGGAGACACATATCTAAATCAAGGTTTTCTGTTAAAGGTATTCAAAGGGGTCATTTTCTATTCATTAACAGAATAATGCATATCAGTGTCCATCGGATAAGGCATTCTTCAACTCCGGCGTAATGCTATAAGACAATGCACCATAATGTTTGTAGAATAATTGTGTAATTCGAGTGAATTTTAAGTGAAATAGGATCGCATGCATGTTATCTCAACCAAGCATACACCACATTGGCAAATGCCAGTGTTATGGTAATCCTTTTCCGCTTACTTCGTAACGACGAGATAAAAAGCACAAAGAAAACATACAAAAAGTCACAAATGTTAAATGTCGAATGAACTGTAAAAAAACATTGTGAAGTAACAATTAATTAGATGAAAAGTCCCAGTTACAAACATTGTGGAAATGGAGCAAGTTCTCATTTCAGCAAAAGCTCCTTATCATACAATGATTACAAAAGACATCTTCTATAGAAGCGTCAAAATGCATATTGAGTAAAGGGTTCCAGAGGCAATACAATATGGCATGAAGTACATTTGTGGACGGAATGTAAATATATCAGAAGGTATTTGAGAATACTGATTATGAAGATAAACCCTTGCCATAACGTTGCGGAGTAAGGCCGTCATATACACTACTACAAAAACAACACAATATTATTTCTTAAGCCAAATCCTGCGTAAATCGTCGTCTAAGATGGTCTGATGATGGTGTGAACTTCTAAGAGCACTGCACAGTTGCTTGAATAATCCAGAAGACATCATAATATCCTCTTATTGCATTATGTATAGAAATATGCCACGGGCGTTTTGTCAACAGAAAGAAATCTGGTCAGTTATATTATGTAATTTCATAAAGGCTTTAACTTCTTCAACTTAAATGGTGCCATTTCAAACATCGCCTTGAAAAGACGGTGTCAGGGACTTCACTCTTTGCAACAAAATGCCTTAAAGAGAATTTACTATAATAGTGTATGACAATGGCATCTGATTTTTACGGACATTCTCAAAGGCCAAGATAACATTACTATAGATAATGCATTATTGTAAAAGATGTGTAGATAAATAGGTATAGCAGGATTTCCGCTGGTTGTTCTATAATTGGCAGATGAAATGAATCTAGGTCCAAATAATTTCTTATTCATTTTAATGATTTATATGCATTTGTTATTTTGTAAAAACTACCTCTCATACTCTAATTTGTCGTTTAAAAATATTGTGTGATTCTAGTCATCTTTACCCATTCCTAATGTTATTGTAAACTTCTTGCATTTCGTTTCAATATTTGATTTTGTTATCACCGCCCTCTTCAAGTCAATGTAGGATGTATCTATAATAGGAAGACACTATCTGAAAACTGAGACATCTACATATGGCAGCCAATCGGAGCAGCGAAATTGGTAAAACCGTCAATTTAATAAGTTTTATCACTGTACGTAATTGAAATGACGTTCGCCTAAGAACCTTAAAAGTGAAATAAACGCATAATTTAATCAAATATTGAATGTTTTCTCCTTTAACAGGTTGCATTGGAATTATTCTATGTCCTACAAAAAGAAAACAACACGCAAACGGACATGATTCGACATTTCTATTTGAATTTCTTTTTTAACACCGATGTACTTGACATAAGAGGGTTTTTCTCTGTTTATAGAATTAAGTGTGAAATATTTATTTTAAGTTATGAGATTCAGAAATAGGTTTAATGAAAGCGGGATCAGGACTTAACATAATATCTTTTATCGAGATTACCCTCTTTCGTAATTATTGGTCCATGCAAACATTTATCTGACTCCAAATAAAATTGTTAAATATTACATACATTTGAACTCTTATAACAAATACTGAAGACAATAGCTAGTGCCAGAAAAACGTATCACAGATAGATGTCATTCACATGCCTGAAACACTTGTGAAGGAATCTTTTTCTATCGAATGTTGTGAGGATTTTCATAAATTTAACCGATGTAGTAGTTAATATGCTTTATTACTCAAATAAGTTACGCTGAATGGAGCAACCGTTACAATTCATTAAAGGTATATATATACCAAGCATTGTTTCTCTTCTTTATATAGGATTGATGTCTGCCTGCGTATCTCATCAATATACATATCAGAATGTGTTTAATCTTTCTTTTCCCAGGAAGTAGGCAAGATAGTTGCTAACCTCACAATAACCCTCCAATGTCCATTGACTGGAGCCAAGTAGTCAGCGGAATAGAAGGAGTATGGCTCTTATCAGTCCTCTGTTATTTGAACAGTTGCAACTACACGCTTACCAATATATTGTAACTAATGATATATTCAATGTCTATTGTGATAAGTCTTATCTTTTCTCTTCTTTACCATGAATCTGAATAGGCCGGTAACCTTAACGATATTTATAAATATAATTTCCTCTCCTTAAATGCGTCCTATTATAGCTTTTCTACGGTCAAAGTTCATTTTGCTACAAATGTGTCGTCTACTCAATGACTGGTTGTGAAAGTGCATATAATACTGCATAATGATGAAATATCTCAAACTTAAATAACATATAATTGAAACGTATTTTTTGCTAATCCGAATTTAAATTTCATTAAAAAAAATTAAGATACTAGTTTAAACATCTGGTCCTAGTCCTCATATGAGTTAAATTTTATTAGACACAAATATCGAGCAGGTTTTTGCAAATATTAGTTATATAGATTGAATGGGCATGTCTTGGACTGGTTATATATATCTTACCTGCATAACTTGATTATGTTCAATGTCTGTGCATTTGAAACAAATAAAGAAATGTCGTTATTATTTTAATGCAGTGCGTCGTAGTATTCAATTATTACATAACATATCAAATATATATTATCGATTATATTGAATAATAGAACGAATCATTGATAAATGGGCGGGGGCAATAACGGCCGACCTTAGAAACTCGCTTTTCCTACAAAGGAATAACCACGGCAAATATTCTGTTCTTAATTATCGGCTTGACAAATTGGTTGAAAACAAACAGATATTGGTCGACGAACTCTCATTTTTTGCAAACGTAATTGATATTAGAGTACCTGATACGAGTTATCTTTTGTTCATTTACTGGTTTTAAGAATGATTATGACTCAGTCGGCTGAACAATTCTATGGAACAAACTGGAATATTTGGAAAATAATGGGTGTATTTGAAACGCAATAATATCCTTAAACGTTTCGGCATCTTCACGAGTACGTCTGAATGGTAATTAACTGACTGGTTCGAGGTAACTCCCGATTTACAGGGATGTTCGAGCTCGCCGACACAATTTAATAGTTTTATTCATGACCTGGCAAAAGAACTAAAGGCTAGTGTTAAGGTTGTTAGTCAAGAGAATGTTTGCATTTGGTAGCTAGCAATGAACAAGATCTTCAATATATGCTCAAGCTAGTGTGACGCCAACCATATGTCTATTAATACTAGTAAAGTCTGCACCAATATCTAACGTAAAGTTTTCATAAGGAGATGGTGTTATACGAGTAGTTGAAATTTATAAATGTATCGGTTTATTGTTGAATGAAATTTCAGATATGAATATCACACTCAAAATGGTATCAAATATTGCCAAAATAGCTTTAGGACTGCCAATAGCAAAGTGGTTTAGCACATTATGTCTTGCACAGCGTTATATATATATTTTTAGATCCCTCTTGGTATTGTTAATTTGATTAAGATTTCCTCATACACATATCCATAGGTCATTAACAGTAAATAGCTTCTGAAAGTGCTCTGTATGTCTGTCAGCGTGACATATTTATCAATGACTGAATTAGAATTACTATTCTAATCGGAAATATGGTCAGACCTTAAAATAATATTGCCTTGCAATTGAGCTGCTTTTTGTTTATCAACTTTAAGAAAGTATTTATAGACCCGAATTTATCATCACATGTACACGTTTTCTATGCTATATTTTATTCACATTTCCCGTGGTTTTTGCGTGTATAACGTTTGTGTTTGTGGCAATTTGTATAAGCATGGCGTATGTAGGTACAATCAATGCAACCAAGATCAGACGCGACATGTCAAATCCAGCGTCTGCTGAAAGTAAGCATTTTTTCAGTGATAGATAACGGGTAAACAATGATATCAAAAAATGTAGACGCTGATCTTAGAAGCGTAGTGACGATCAGGGTCAATACTATTTGCACCCCAATACACCATTTTTGCAGAAAATGATACACATACATTGAAAAGATGTTCTAACTAGACCTTAAGATTATCGGTTATTGCAACGTCTTATATGCATCGAATTGGTTTATACTTGGAATACATAACTAAATATACTAAAGGAAAAAAGTTAAGCGACATACTTTGGGGTGGATTATATTGCCTTATTATGAGTGACCATTTTATGTTTTGTAAAATCAAATAATTCTAGACGCTTACGAATAAGTCTAAAATGAATGAGCGCCATTTTACTCAATGCGCGTGTAGATTTACCGTCATTTCCATAAACAGCTTGTTTGGCAATATTTTCACATTTTGACCATAAATTAACTGAATATTTTATTCGATGTACGCGTAAAATAGTCAGAAAACAAAATCCGGTCTAAAACTGGGGATGCCACTGTTTTTGAAGGCGCAGTACTTACTTGAAAATGGCCTATTTTCAAATTATCTCCCTTTAAATAACGCTTAAAATTAAAACCTAATAACGCTTAAAATTAAAACCTACTGCAATCCTTTAAACGAATGGCGAATCGTGTTTTGACAGTTGTGATCTATTGGTGGAAGTCCACACATTATTTAAAACTAGGAAACATTAATTGACATCGGTCAACAATAAAGTTGTACATGAATAAAGTTCGCCTATGGGAAATCCCATTATAAACGTCAATTTACGTGTCGCTAAACTTTTTTCCTTTAGTATATATTCACTTGGAACAATCTGGACAATTTTGATTTTAATCAAAACCATTGTTAAACACAAAAATGTTTGGGATACAAAATTCTGCAGATCCTGATTTGATTCCAACATTATTATAGGGTTTCCAGTATCCCAAATAAACAGGATCAGCAACCCCTTAAACAAACAGCTAATACTTATTCTTCATGATCTAACCAGCAGTTCAGAAATACAAAAAAGTTAAATTATATGAATCATAGCTAAAAAGTTATTCTTGATTGTTTGATATGTGTAACACATGCAAAAAAGATGAAATAAAAAATTCTGGCGTTTATAATTTACCAGTTCTAGGAATGAACCTGCTAGGATGGAAATATGGCATAATACACATAGTGAATGACAAAATATTATGTCTAACCTCTAAACACCAGACATAATATGTCTGTTGTAAAATGTCATAACTATCTTGCACTTTATCTATCTATGCAGCACCTTTAACCACTACAACCACAATATAGTCATCCAGCATGCAATCTGCTGGCAGCTTTGGTGCTCTGTTTAACAAATATTCATATCCAAAGTTGCAGGGAGGAAATGCATGCAACAGCCCAACATTGTCCTTGTCTTTTGTAGCATATGGTGGCAAGCTAATCACACCTGCAGCTTCCTTCTGCTTCAGGTAGGAAACCAAATTTTTAAGGGGTCTCTGTTGAATGTTTCTTCCCGGATCATCAAAGTTCTGGAGTGTACTAGGGAGAGCCAACAGAATACAATGGTTTCTAGGCCCGGCTTGACCTACACGCTTTTGAACATCATCTGTCTTGCTGGGATCTAAACGGAGTCTCTGCTTGATTGTTAAAGTTGGAGTTTCTGTACTGGTAGGATCTCTCATCAGGGTGTCTACTATGGTCACATCGCCGCTAACCACATGCATTCTAGCTGGAAATGCACTTGATTTCAAAACTAAAGCACCATTCCATGCCACGGGCAATCTTTTCGACAAATCAGAAAGACTCAGAACATTATCTAAGGGTAATTGATCATCCGGCGATCTAGATCTATTTCTTCTGTAGCCACGTTCTGGTGAAAAATCATCTCTTCTTCTCCCACCATCTCGGTCATAGTCATCAAATGGTCTACCAGGAGATCGTGATATGCGCCTGTTATCAGGGGATCTTCGGAATTCGAAATCACCTCTCGGTCCATCAGGGTGTCTGTAGCCATTGCCTTGATCCCGACGATCAAAGTCATCCCTTCTTCTGTCACGGCCTTCGTAAGAGTCTCGGGGTGCACCATACCAGTCATCTCTAGGCGGTCCATTGAATGGTGGCTCATCAAATCTTGGTTTGTCACTCACAAAGTTGTCTCTCCTTGGTGGTGGTGGGGCATCATTAACTGGCATTCCAACATGACTGGGATCAGCAAAATCTACTCTAATCCTTCTGTCTTTGCCACCTAAGGCAAACCCTCTCATTGGACTGATAGCTGCTGTTGCAGCATCTACGTTGTCATATACAACATATGCATAATTTTTCCCATGTGGCCACTCTATCCTATGAATTACACCAAATCTGTCAAACTCACGCTCAAGTGTCTGATGGTTAACCCATGGCCCTAATCCCCCCACCCATAAGCAGTTTGATGGCTGTATCTTTCCATAACCTATTTTGCATTGAAATCTGCCAATGTACTTTCCGGACATTTCAACTTTCGCTCTATGTGCCATGTCTAAATTGTAATATTTCATAAAAGCATAAGCATTTCCTTGACCCCTCTGTGGGCGTTTTATGTCAATTTCATCAATTGGGCCATATTGCTCAAATATTGCTCTTATTTCTGGTTCTGCTATATTGTAATCTAAATTCCCGATGAAGAGTGTTCTGGTTGCATTTACATCATCTTCTGGGGAAATATGATCTAAATGATGAGGAAACTTTTCACTTCCTGGTGCTCGTTTTGGTACAAATCCTCCATCTCTTGGGTTTGGAGTACCGGTAAAAGGACGGTCCTGTGGTGGACCAAAGTCACGATGGGGTGGAGGAGGGCCACCATGGAAATCTCGACCTGGTCCTGGATAAGGTGGTGCTGGAGGGCCCGGGTATCCTCTGCCCACACCTTCACTTGGCGGAGGATATCCTCCCCTCCCTCCACCACTACCACCACCACTTGGATATTGTTCTCTAAACCCAGGTGGCGGAGTTGAACTGCGAATTTTGTTGTAAACAGACTCAATTCTAACAGGTCTATCAAATATAACCAACTTGTTCATTTTTTCATGCTTTGCAGCTTTGGCATCTTCAGGATACTTAAAGTTTATGTATGCAACTCTCTGATCGCCATTAGTGAAGGTAACGTTAACATTCATTTCACCAAATTTTTCAAACTCCCTGTATAGTTGGTCCTTCAAAATTCGGTCTGGGACCTTGCTACTAAAACCACTTATACAGAGTGACCTATATTCGGGTGTTCTAGTTTCACTTCGGGGGACAGGGGGATAGTCAGGATCATATCTGTCGTCCCTATATTTTGCACGAGGGCGATCCATCTCGTCGTCAAATTCGCGATAGGGTTTCATGCGACTACTGACACGCCTATCCATTTCTGGCGAAAGTCTATCTCTACCGCTATCATGTTCTATTCCGGGATAACCTGAGCGGGATCGTTTGCTTCTAGGCGAACCATCCCTGTCTTGTGATCGCTTCATAGTTTGCAAAACAAGATAAAATGTGGGGACTCTCTCAAACCTTGTCGCTCACCAACCTATCGCCATAATTAACCGGCCGTATTACAATATATTAATACGCCATTAACTCGAAAAACTATTTCAAATGTTTAAAATGTACAATTTTAAACCATTCACCATCAATTAATATATTCAATAGCAAAATCGTTTTACAATGATAATTTATACCTAAAATTTGTGAATATTTCAGCCACGTAGAACTATTTTTTCTCATAGTAACGCTTTCAAAGTAGTCCCAGCTAACAACAGGCAATCGCTAATTTCATTGGACAGCGTATGCCGGCGGAAGCTTTGGTGTTCATCAAAGCACTGAGAATGCCATGAGTCCGTTGATTTGTTCTGTTGGGCTTTTCGTCGCTTTGACATCTTAACCAAATGCAAAAAGGAGGAACTTCTTAACATTATAGCCAAAAATGAAACAGATTTAATTGCTCTAACAGATTTTTATCCTAAAATTCAAAATAATGGTATCATCGATGAATTTTATCAAATTATAGGGTACACTAGATTTAGTTACAATGATTCGGAACTAAGGGGAACTATGATTTTTGAAAAACAAAGCCTCAAAGCAATTGGACTAGATGTTATTAGCAACTTCAAAGAAAGTAAATGGATATCGATCTTGCTGAGAAATCACGACAAATTGATAGCAGTGAACATTTATAGGAGCGCTAGCAGTGGTACTGACAGCATTTATCAATTGCTTGAACTCTTTTAACATGTAGATAGTTTTAAATACACACATATGCTGATACTGGGGGACTTTAATCTTCCAAGAATCGACTGGAAATCAGATTTGTCTGTGAACACTGGTAGCCAAAATAAACACTACATTGTTAGAAGGTATAAAGGATCTGTATCTATTTCAACATATAAAAGAACCCACTAGATTCAGAGGTAACTAGAACACTGACCAAGTCAGAAAGGACCCCATTTAATGCTGTCAGAAGGGGTGATGGGGCAAAGGGACCATTATCTTAAGTGTTTCGGGTGATTTGGCTGGTCAATCAACTTGACCAAGATAAAGAAACGTTTTCATTAAGTTTGATGAGTATCCGATGGTAACTTTTAAAATGAGAGAGCTGACAAATCTAAAATGGCAATTTTTTCTAATTCAAGGACCATAATCCTGTAGTGCCTATAGTGATTTGTCTGGGTATTGTACTTAACCAAGAATTTATACCAGCAAACATTTTCAGCAAGTTTAATGAACTTCGCATAAAAACTGTCGAAGTTAGAGACCATACAAAGCTAAAATGGCTAATTTTAACTAATTCAAGGGCCATAACTATAAAGTGCCTATGGCGATTTTGCTGTTTATCAAACTTAACCCTAGATTTTATACTGATAAACATTTTCAGCAAGTTTGATAAAGTTCTGATAAAAACTGTTGAAGTTAGAGAGCGGAAAGGAAAAAATGCTATTTTTAATTTATTCAAGGGCCATTACTCCGAAGAGCGTATGGTGAATTTGCTGGTTATGAAACTTGACCTAGATTTTATACTGATAAACATTTTCAGCAAGTTTGGTGAAATTCTGGTAAAAACTGTTGAAGTAAGACAGCGGAAACGAAAAAATGCTAATTTTTACTAATTCAAGGGCCATAACTCCGAAGTTCCTATGGCAATTTTGCTGGTTATCAAATTTGACCTAGATTTTATACTAATAAACATTTTCAGCAAGCTTGGTGAAGGTGATTGGGCAACTAAATGGCAATTAATGTTTAGCACACAAAAAAGCAAATCACTAGCCTTAGGATTTAAATCAGAGGAGACACAATATTAAATTACGGACCAAAATGGAAAAATCGAAGAGATACAAATAGTATCTAAAGAAAAAGACTTAGGAGTTATAGTGGATAAAAAGCTCACATTCAGAGAGCATTTCAGTGGTAAAGTGAAAAAGGCAAATCAGAAACTAGGTCTGATTGCAAAAAGTTTTCACTATATGGACCATCATATGTTTTTTAAAGTTGTATAAAGACCTGATTAGACCGCACTTAGAATATTCATCAC
>JAULCE010016900.1:0-14113 GCA_032359355.1 Macoma nasuta | reverse complement strand
ACTCAGACAATAGGTTCACTAAATTTTAAGAAAATCGGACGATATTAAAAAAATGAAGCAGACGACATTTTCAGCAGACGACAATTTTCGTAGCATGCTAAAGGTTAATTGTCACATAGTCAGGATGCCAGATAAATGAGCGTAAGTCAATTATTATTCAACCACATTTGACATTTATGGCTCAACAAAACCCTATGTTGTGACCATGCACTAGAATTGTCTTTCCAAGACGATTCTAATGTATGGTCACATCATAGGGTTTGATTGAGAAATAAGCATTTTGGCATTTGTGATACACAACTAATTTGGAGCCTTCTTTACACTAACAGTACCTGAAAAATGACTCATCTCCAGGAAGTCCACCCTGTTGAAGCCTTGATTGTGATCCGTGTAGTTCTTGTACTTTATCTCCTCAAACCGGGACCGGAAGTTGAACTGCATGCTGGGTATGCTGGTCTCGTAGGACAGCAGGAACAGGTGCTTGGGTGGATAGTAGCGGAGATGGCACACAAACTGGTCAGTGATGCTAGGATACCGGGGAAGGATGCTGAACTTGCTGATATCCCCTAGAAATGTAAACATTACTTTCAATCCTTTACTCTGTAGATTATTGAAGCCTTAACCTCCGTAGCAGATGATTTTTGAAAATAGTGTGAGAAATGAAGCATTTACTCATAATCTTCTTCAATATTTTCACAACCATTCAAAATTGGATTTTCCTAGCTCTTAGATATAGATCCTTTCGCCAAAATTCTTTCCCTGTGGATAAGTCTAAAAATAGCATGTGGAGATAAGGGATAGCACTTTCTCCAACAGATTGTAAAGTGGACAATTTTAGTTTAGTGTTATGCATACTAGTGGTTAATACATGTATATGTATTGTATATCCAACTTTGCAAACAGTATGGATCCAAATTAGCCCGCAACAATAGAGTTAAAACAAAGGTCTGGGTCAAAAATTGTTAGAGTACTCAAAACTAATTATCCAAATGTCAGGATAAATACAAAATGTTCCGGAACCTATCTAGTTGTTATAAAAAGTGAATACTGTTGGCCTTGTGCTTATATATAAAGAAATCTTGTAATATTGCAGAGAATATTTTCAATCATTTGACTGGTCTTATATGAGCAAGTGCTCATTGCTCTGATCCCGAAGAATGACCTTAGACTACAATCAAACCTGTATTAAGTGGCCACTCAAAAAAAGATAGGCCTTGGTGGTATTTAAAACAGGTGGTCAGTTAATGCAGAACAAAACTTACAAAAGTAATGGAGAAAGCTCTGTTGAGAGCTTTCTGCATTACTTTGTTCTGCATTAAGCGACCACCTGTCAGTAATAGTCCCCTTGCTACCTTATTTGATGGCAGCAGGCAGGTTTGAGTGTATCTCCAACATTCTATACTCACTAGGACTCACCCTAGCTAACCTTCCAAAACAGAATTTCGCTATCAATTTTACTGCCACTGTACTAAATAAGATAATAAGATGTATCACTGGTAGTCAAAGTTATGTGCAGTGGCACTGAACCTAAAAACCTTTTTAGAACACCTTTTCAACCATGCAACTGGTCTTATATACAAGACTTGAGAATTAATGAAAAACTTTGTTTTTTCACTTACAGTTAACACTTTAGAGCTGCGGAAAAAAATGAGTTGAAAATTTGAGTTTGAGAGAATAAGGACAAACGGGCCAAGGCCTGAATGTTGAGGGAGCATACCTTCAGAGTGACACCACTGAGGGTGAAATTTTCTGGACAGTTGACATACAGGGAAACAAGCCAGGGGTGGGTGGTATAAACAAATGTCTCAACATAACCTGAAAGATAGAACAGTGAAGGAGTATGGTGATGATGTAGGCACAAACCTCCTGGTCAGAGTTTGCATATATATGCCCATGTTTTTATCTAGAGATCAGATTCTGTGCATATTAAACATTGGAGCTTGACTTTGAGATCACTCTCAAGCATCTTATTGTTCAAATCTGAGCACAATTGGATGCTTGAGAACGATCTCTGGTTCAAGATTTTAAACCCTAGCCCATTTTAGCCCCTCTGTAACTGATGGCTATTGAAATCATTGTAGGAAATGAAGCATTTGCTCGTTACAAGCAAATGCTCCATTACCTACAATGATTTCAATACAATTCAAAAATAGAAAGATTTTCACCTTTTTCATCAGATTCTTTCTGCTCAGATATTTCTAAAAATAGCTTGTGGAGGAAAGGGTTAAGTATTGCAAATGACGACTTACCTCAGCTGCCAAACTGAATACATCTTTTCTGAGCATGACATGAATACTTTGCTACAGTAGAGTATGTAATACTACTGACTCTGTTTAGTAGCATACACTGAAGCAAACTGAAACATTTCAATTTCAACACCAGATTTTGTTCACACTTAATTGCCACTTAAGACTGCCATTGACAGTTTTGATTTTGAAATGGCAGCCACCATCCTATTTGAAGCGGCAACATTTGTTTTAGCAAAACATGAATTTAAAATTTAAGCATTGGAAAAACATCTGTTTGAAAAGAGTTGCGTTATTTGTTCCAAGCCATTAGTTTGTATTCTCTTTTCATTTGTAGTTGTACAGGAAAGCCCAGCTCGCCATGGTGAGACCCACACACACTGAGAGTATCGCTCTGAATGTCAATTATACAGAGGGAGACCGAAGTGGCCACTTACACATAGGCTATAACCAGACACTGTTCATAGGTAAGGAAAATTTGAAGGAATGTTAAAAGGATACATGATTGCTCATTCAAATTGGAAATTTATTAAGCCAGTTTTCTTAAATTTATAAAACTTTATAAGACTTTTAATCAATATAAGAAAACTCGTTTGATAGACTACGTCTTGAATGATCATGAAGGTGATAATGTCGAGTCTCATTAATCCAGACACTTCTGTTCCCAGCTCTAAGGGGCTAGATAGTGAAGCAGCTGGATTAATGAAATTAATCATTTCATGTATAGTAATATATAGAGGGAAATCTGTTACTAAGAAATGATGGCAGGATAGTGGGGGAATCAGATTAATGGAGACCAGATTAACGAGACTTGACTGTATTCTATTTTTATATGAATTCCAATCCAACGATTATTTGCGCAAAATACATATAAAATCGCTATATAACACGACCATTGTCAATGCTGTTCATTTTAATGTTACGTAGCATATTTATTCTACTAGTGAGATATAAAATACCCAATTACGCATTTTTATTTCTTCTAGATATTCTTCCAATTTTCATTGAGAATGAATTTAGAATAAGCATATTATAGCAATAGGTTAAACTTATTGATTGTTTTTGGTTACTAGGCACAGGAAAACTTCCCATGCATCTGACAGTATACCATGGAAGCACCACAACACTGCAGGGAGAACTACGTGTGGCAGGGGTTGTTGTGACCATTGAAGGAATCGTTGGCAATGTTGAAAACATGACCATTGTAGATGGAGGTAATTTACTTATCTAGAGTGTGTTGTGTTTATATGAACTCCTTCAACTTAAGGAGCAGATTTTGTTGATCACTGATTGCTTTAATAAACAAATTGGACCCAACTCATCTGGATCTGAGAAACAAATGTTTTGACTCTTTGATAATACTGATGGATTAATCAATTTTCACCTCTGTTTGATCAGTTTGAACACATGAGTAATTAATATAGGATAATTAAGCCTTTACTCCATAGATATGACTTTTGACTTTTGATTTCTGTATATCGGATAACTATTGAAAACATTGTGGGAAATGGAGCATTTGCTCAATATGAGCAAATGATCCATATTACCATGATGTTTTCAAAGTCATAAAAAAATTGTGTTTTTCTTTCTCCTAGATAATCTTCCTATTCATGATATGCTTTGATTGTGAATGAATATAAACTTCAAGATATCTGGTCTACTGGTTTCAAATACCATCCCTACATTTTTTGTGCATGTAAGCTTATATACTTCTTGCATGTGTTGCTCAGGGATGCTGAAGGTTAACATCTTTCCTTTCTCGCACGTGTTTTCTCAGGTACGCTCAAGGTTAACTACATGATGGACCTTGACTACCAGAGACAGGACGACATCAGCTTCAACACCTTCAACATTAGATTCAACGGAACCATGGAGATGGACAACGGAGAGTTTGCCCACAGAATGCTTGGACAGCTTGTGCAGGTAGGTTCCGTGCAAGATGCTGATATAAGAATTTTGATGCAAATATCCTTTGAAAGACCGACAATTGTCTTCTAATATTTATACATATTTATTTAACTCTCTTTGGTAGAATAAGTACAATCTGAGTGTCAAACAGCTTGGAGCTTGATCAGACGCTGAGTTACTTGGCGTTTGATCAAGCTCCAAGCTGTTTGCAAAAGTTACTACAATTACCGTTTTTATGTTACAGTCTTCCGAAGAATATTTGCTATTAACCGCTATTAATATGCTATTTTTAGACTGATTCACAATGTAATTATACAATTAATAGGAAAATTATCTTGGAATGAGAAATGAAGCATTTCATTCATTTTCTACAATTATTTCAAAGGTCTTCTACTGCATAGATGTAAAAAGGGGTATCTGAGTAGTAAAGTTTTAAAAGTCAAACATGTCTATGCGAGTATCAAAATGTTAATTGCCATGCTGACATTTTATGAACCTTTTCTCCAGGTGTACCCAGGAGGTACCTTCAAGGCCAAGAACCTGTATGTTGATGTGGACACTCTGTTGGTTGATGTTATGGGAGTCTTCAATGCTGATGGAAATGGCTACTGTGACATGGGTAAGGATAAAAATATTACTTTTTTAGTAGCATAGAATTTTAGCTGCATTAGAGAAAGTGTTTGAATGACATCTTAGAGCTGCAGTTCCACTAAGGGTCTGCACTATTTTTTATACAGGTCATTATGAGTTTTACAAATTGATGTAATCTGATGAAGCATTGTGTAGGCAATAGGGTCTGTCTGATGAAGATATGCACTATTTGCTCTTGCTATGTTAGCCCAACAATTAGGGTAATGGTAGTATCGTAACTGCTTTAAGTCTTTGGTCACCTACGGGTAGTGCATGTACTGTAATCATTGTAAACATCAGACAAGCTAAATTTACAATTCCATATTGTGTTTATGATAAGCAATCTTAGAAGCAAAAAGTGTACACCCTGATCAGACTGCTCCATATGGAGCAATCTGATCAGGGTCTACACTATTTGCCCATGCTCTGCTGGCCAGAGATCTCTAGAAATTACTGTATTGTTTGCTGTATTGCCTTCACTAGAGGGTCCAGGCAGGGGTTACATGTACAGTGCCAGCAATGGTCAGACGTACGGCACAGGAGGAAGTCATGGTGGAGAGGCAGGATGTGAAAATTCAACCTTAACGGCACCGTCAGCTTATGGCAACATCATCGCACCAGACAGGTTTGGCAGCGCAGGTGGCAACTCCTCAAGCTCCAAAGGTGAGTCGTGTCCTCCTGGGCATACATTGAAAAGCAATCTGAGGCATTAAAGCTTTCAATGCTGAATATGTATAGAAAACTCCTCCCCCTGTAAGAACCATAATAAAATGATACAAATATAGACTTAGGTTAGACAGATTCAATGTGCAAACAGTGCAGAATCTGATTAGTGGACTCTTCAAAAGTCCTCTGATCATGATCTACACTGCTTGCAAAGGAAGAATATACTCATTTCCTGCACTATTAGGGTTAACTTAAGTTAATATTAACATTATTGCACTTTATAATCTCAATCACCATTTAAATGCATGTTGTCAAAAAGTGACCTTGAACCCCACTTTAACCTTGAACATTTCAACTCTCGTAAAATAGCTAATGAATGATAATTTTTACTGAAGGACCCTTCATGCACCTAGATTAGAGGAAGAGTCACCCTCTGGTCAGGTCATACTCGGTAAAGTGATACAATGTTTAAATCAAGAAATATGTCATAGTATTATAACCCCTTCTCTGCAGAAAGTAATTCTGTGCAAGCACAATGTTTTGTCTGTTTTATTTTCAAACTTCACAGATTAACTTAATTTTTTGGCAAAAATATTGATCAGGTGTCAAACAGCTTTGATCTGGATGAGATGCCAAGTTACTCGGTGTCTCATCCAAATCTAAGCTGTTTGCATATGACAGTATGATTCGGGGTAGGCAGTGAAGGGATTTAATTCACTAACATTCACAATGGGGTGGGGGATGAGCCAGTTATCTTCATTCAGCAATTTTGTATACCTATAATTCAGGTGGTTGTGGTGGAGGCCTGCTGACACTCATTGCAGCCACACTGGTCAAGGTGGACGGAACTCTCAGTGCCAACGGTGACGACGGTCACTCCACCTCAGGTGGTGGTGCAGGCGGCAGCATATACGTCAGGGCCTACGAGTTTGATGGAACAGGAACAGTAGAGGTAGGAGGAGATAACTTCTTCATCTCTTGTATCCCTTTAATCCAAATGATATTTTCAGACTTATCTGCAAGGAAAGTTACTGAAAAGGAGGATAACGTCATTTAAAGGAAGGTGCCATATTTGCATTGTACTAAAAATATTGTAGGAAATTGAGCATTAATGCTTGGTTCAAGCAAATGATTCATTTCCCACAATATTTTCTGTCATCCTCTGCTATAGTCACCAAAGGGCATAGGCAAAAAGTGTTGACCCAAACCTAGACTGCTCTTTTAGAAACAGATTAGATTTGGGTCAACACAAGTTAATCTTTATCAGTGTACAATTTATTTGGAAATTCTAAATCCTAATGGCCGGAATAACAAATGAAGCTATTGGAATGTTTTGGAAAGTTGGGTTGTGCAAACAATACAATGTATAAATACTTCTACTACCAGGTCAAAGGAGGCACCGGTCGCAACGGTGGGGCTGGTGGAAGATTCAGTGTGGTGTACAATGTCACAAACTTTGAGGGAGCGTACTACTCCGACGGCGGCTCAAACCAGGGCGGAGAGAACGGTGCCGCAGGAACCATCTTTACTAAGGCAAACTCCGGACAGAAGCGACTACGGATCTACAACAAGGCAGGAGATGGGGTAAGCTCAACTTTATTTTTATTTTTTTATTAAACCTTTACCTCATATAAACAAATGTGCATGCCTCTGTAGTACATGACCTTTGAAAACATTGAGGAGAATGGAGAATTTGCTCATATTGAGTAAATGCTCCACTTTACAAGATATGACAAGAATAGTACAGAACAGCTTGATGTTATATATGAACCCTTGCCTCCACAAGCTATTTTTAGACTAATTCCCTGAGGAAAGAATCTGAAGAAAAATATGAAAGTCTAGCCAAAAGAAAAATGCCTTTACTGAATTGTATTGAAATCATAAGCTGACAATCATATAAAATACTTGAATAAGATAGCTCCGAGTTTCTAATAGAATGTGGTGTTGTGCAGATGATGTGTGATACACGTCTGTCAAATGGTGTAGATTAACCCATTACCTCATATGCTATAATTAGATGATTACATCATATATGCTATATTTAGATCATGACATCTTATGCTATATTTAGATCATGACATCTTATGCTATATTTAGATCATGACATCTTATGCTATATTTTTTTCGAAAAAGGAGAAACTCTAGATTCGGAAGATACACATTATCAGCGGGTTTGAAAATATTATGGGAAATGAAGCATTTGCTCTTAGGAGCAAATGCTCAATTTTCCATAATATTTTCAAAGATCATTATTTTGTTCAAGATACGTCAAAATACTTCAGTATTCATGAGGTAAAAGGGATATTGATGAAGACCATGAGTCTATCAAGGATTTATTGTTTGCAAAAGTAATGGTCAACAGAATTTGTCCGTCGAGATGATAGTGTGGATCTTTAATGCATGATTTCAGATTGTAAAGTGTGCAAAGTGTGCAATTTATCGTCCGTTTCAGACACGTAGAACCAGAATTACGATCCCAGAAAACAAGACCCAGGACCATGACATTGATGTCCTAGATCTTGGTACCTATGCCTCTGTAGGCTTGCTGGCTACAGACAACAATGGAGACCCAGTCATTGGTCGCAGAGATCTCTACTTACAGGTAAAAGATTTGATAGTTATCTGAATATGTTTGTCCATAATATCTTGTGTGTCAAACAACCAAACTTTTGGGAAAATATTTAGTTAAGACCTTCACTGATGAACCAATTAGCAGCAGAATTCAATTGAATATTAATTACTATTTGTTTAAACTGGTTACTTTATGAATATTTATGTAAAGATAAGACTCCACCCCCTTGGGATGATAATCAACTTTTTTATTATAAGCAATTATTTTATGTGGTAGACAGTTAACACTCAGGCCCAACAGATCCAACTGGCAAAAAGTTCAGAAACTGCAGGAGCTGTCTCATTTTGGTCTACACAGTTTGGAAGACGTAAAAAAAATGCATAATGACATAAATCCTCGAAGAAACAAAACTTGATTACTTAAAGATATATCAGTTTGTAAAGAGTTAACCCTTTACTCCATAGATATACCATTTGACACTTGTGTAGCAGATGACTTGAAAATATGATCAGAAATGGAACATTTGCTCATTATGAGCAAATGCTCCATTTTCCACAATGTTTTCAAAGTTATTCAATATTGGTGTTTTCCTTTCTTACAAATCGTCTTCATATGCATCATAAACTTTACTTGTGTATGAGTTGAAAGATAGCATACGGAGATAAGGGTTAAAGAAATAAAACTAAGATTTCATAAAATATGCTCAGTTTGTAATGAGTTAATTGTTCTTCCACTTCAGCTGGTGGAGGGTGACTATACAGCGACAGTGCACGTTGAGGAGGGCATGTGGCTGAACATCGACTTCCAGAACTCCGCTGTCCTGTCCTTCAGTGTCTCCGTGTATGAGGTAGGGTTAGAGGTCAAGAATAGAGAGGCAGTGATCTGTCCAGGAGAATTCTTTATACAGTGTCTATAACGGCCATTAAATAACATATCATAGCAATTATTAATGACAGGTGGTTGCTTAATGCAGAAAGAGAGTAATGCATAAAGCTGTTTTGAGAGCTTTCTGCATTACTTTCATTCTGCATTAAGCGACCACCTGCCTTAAAAACCAACAATGCCTCATTTTAGAGTGGCCACTTTACACAGGTTTGACTGTAATTTGACCCCTATAAAATACAGAGTGCCAATGATACTTGTCTCAGATGATAGGACCCTTGTGCCATTGTCCCGGAAAATCCCACAGGGTCCTAGATATTTTACACATATCCTTTGAAAGACCGACAATTGTTGTCCTGCGATATTTTGGTCTGCACTTTTTGTGGTCTACTCATATTTTTATTTTTATTTAACTTTCTTTGGTAGAATAAGTACAATCTGAGTGTCAAACAGCTTGGAGCTTGATCCCATGCCGAGTTATTCGGCATCTGGTCAAGCTCCAAGCTGTTTGCAAAGATTACTAAAATTATAGTTTTTACGTTACAGTCTTCCAAAGGATATGGTCAAGATAAAGAGGCAGTGATCTGACTATGAGGATAGTTCCTAGTGCATTTGGAAAAACCCTAGCAGGGCCCTCGTTCTTTCACACCCATGGTCAGGACATTCCGAAATTATCCAGAATACCCTTGATATTTTACAACATATGGTCAAGATATAGAGGCAAGGATCTACCTATGAGGGTTCCTTGTGCCATTGAGTGGCCACCTGACATTTAATGTAGCTATGACACCTTTATACTTAAAGACTTCTCAAGACCGGTTTGACTGTAGTCTTATGGTACATTGTTATTACAATATTTTGATATCCTACAATGTTGCTGTCTTACAGGATGGCCAAGTGAACCTCCCAACCAGTACCTACATCTATAAAGGCGTCACAATCTCTGACTATGGTGGAACCATCACAGGACTGGACATCTTCGAGATTGCCAGGGACGGAGCCGTGAGAGTCTTCCCCCCACCCATCACGTCCCAGTTCTACAGACCTATTGTGTACAATCTGACGTCTATCTTTGTTCTGGACGGTGGTGTGTTCCAGTACTACGGCACGGCAGAGGCCCAGGATGTTCTAGAGATAAGCCTGTCTGAGGAGCTGACCATCCGCGGAGGAGGAGAGTTTAACGTAGCCAGCAAACTTGTACTGACAGGTAAAATGCTCAGGATTAGACATCACATACACATTCTCAGATTTGAGGCTAAGAATGGTAACCAAGGAAAACATTGTTGAGTTTCAAATCGGAGAATTGTGAGTGAGTGTAAGGGTAGGAACCCATTTCCCAACTGATAATTGAGATTTTATCAAGCTGTAATTTTGTGCAGTTTTATTTCTACTTTTATAAATTAGTACAGTCACACCTGTATGATGAGGCCACTCAAGGATGACGCATTGGTGGTCTTTATGCCAGATGGTCTTTATGCCAGATGGTCATTTTGCCAGATGGTAGCTTAATGCAGAATTAAGTAAGGTAGAAAGCTCTTAAAAGAGCTTTCTACATTACTTTTATTCTGCATTAAGCTTTCTACATTACTTTCAATGATATGTCATTAATATTCACTGCAATACCCTATTTGGCTGTTCTAGACAGATTTGACTGTACCTTATTTTGAAAAGGGACCTAGCGTGTCGTGAAAAAACATTTATTTAAAACTAAGACATGTGTTTGTTTGTTTCATACAGCTGGCAACATCACAGTAGAATCTGAAGGAATTCTCAGCGCCTCTGAAGGAGGTCACGCTCCTGGCATAGGTGATGGCGCTGGAATTTCCCACCAGGACGGCAGCTCGGGTGGCTCTCACGGTGGTCTAGGTGGCGCCAGCAGTCAGGTGAACTACACAAGCGCTGCGTACGGCCTGGTGGACCGGCCATCAGAGTATGGCAGCGGAGGAGGCACCAACGCAACAGTCACACAGGGATTTGGTGGCGGCGTGCTCGATCTGACTGCCAGCGGGAACTTCGAGGTTGATGGCACGGTGAAGGCTGATGGAGGTGACGCAGCTGACCATGGTGTGGGTGGTGGTGCTGGGGGCTCCATTCTGATTAGTAGTCAGACATTTGCAGGTAAATCATTTCTTACATAGCCCTTTACCTCATCAATCAATATCTAAGAGCAAGGAAGATTTCATTTTGATTGGTTTCGAAAATGTTGTGAGAAATGAAGCATTTGCTTATTATGATCAAATACTTCATTGTTTCTTACATAGCCCTTTACTCCATAGATGAATATCGATAAAGGTAAGTTTCAATTTTTAAGGTTTTGAAAATATTGTGAGAAATGAAGCATTGGCTCATTATGAGCTAACATTCATTTCCCACAATGTTTTCAAAAGTCATCTGCTACAAAGGCTTCAAAAAGTGAATCTATGGAATAAAGGGTTTACATATAGAAGAGTACTATTTTATGAGATACATGTTATAAGCCAATGTAGGTATGGTAATGTTTAGAGAGCACACTCCTAGTCTAGCTGTGTCATGTTCAGGTGGTGGTTAGCATGGGAAGAATAAGTAAACATGTTTGATGTGCTATCCATCATTTCTTAACATCCACTAGATGTAACGTTGAATGAATACATGCACTTAAAAAAGCTCTCCATCTCTAGGTACCGGTGTGGTATCGGCAATCGGCGGTGATGCCACTTGTGTGCCACATTGTACCAACTGTGACAAGACCACTCACAAGTGTTACGGCTGTTCAGCGGGCTACTCCCTCGTCAACAATGTCTGTACATCTGGAGCCACCGTCTTTGTAAGTATTTAATATTACTCAACTTTCCAGTAGACCATAATGCTTTGCGGCATAGTGATTTCCGGTTAAATTTCACATATGTCAGCAACAGTTTCTTCACCAAACTCTATTGAGTGACCACTCATTACAATCATCTTTTCTAGACAATTCTAATGAGTGGTCACTCCATAGGATTTGGTGAAGAAATAAGAACATAGCATTTTAAATACGCACATTATCTGGGGCACTGAAACAGGAATTCATCATAACCGCAACGGTCTACAGGAATAAGGGGTTTGTATACAGTCCTGTATTGACCCTTTACTTCATGAATATTCATGTTAAAACTCCACCCCCTTTGGCATATTTATTATAAACTATTGTATTATATCAAGAATAAAGATAAGGCAATTTTTATATGGCAGACATATAACAATCAGGCCAAACAGGTCCAACAAGCAATCAGTGTAGACCCTGATCAGACAGCTCCAGTAGGAGCTGTCTGATCTGGGTTTACACTGTTTGCAAAGGGGTTTATATGTTGATATATGAAGTCAAGGGTTGAATGTAACTTTCAACAATAGTGCATTGGTAGTAGTTGAGACAGTTAATTGCTTGATAATAGGATGACTGTAAAAAAGGCATCAGTTTGGTGCTGCGATTAGCAGTTTCATTTTAATGCCTCTTGCATTTTTCATGAATCCATGATTGAACTGTCTCTTAACCAGTAGAATCTGTCTAACCAACTTATATTTTACAAGGGAAATAATTTATAGAATTTTATTATATTTATTGATTTTTATGATTTAAATATATAAGAATCATATTTTGTGTTGAGTCTTATTTAAATATTCAGCATCAATGTGTTTATTCAGGCATGATATGAATCTATTATTTTCGTATTTAACTGTAGTCAAATTGAAGTAGATTTGGAGTACATGTGCACCCATATTTCATTAGTTTGTAATATTAATCTACATACCACTTTATAGCTGAAATGTTACAAACTTGTTGCTTTAGGGAAAAGGTCCTCTTATGTTAGGTGAGCTCAACAAAAAATCCGAAATGAATCTGTTATGTTTCTTATCCCAGATCGCTGGAGGTGGCGGCGGTGGTGGTAGGATTGGCATCCATGCCTCAGTATCGGAAACCTTCCGTGGCAGTTACAAAACCTATGGCGGCAAGTCGCCCAGTGAGAATGGCGGATCTGGAACCGTGTATGTCGCTGCTCCTGAAGGTAACGTCACCAAGTCCACGCTGATCATTGACAACCAAAATGCTGTTCCCAACAACATCTACATTGAGAACAAGGAGCGAGACAGCTGCCGTACATATCTGATCACAACACCCACAACAACAAGCATGACCTTTGATCACGTCTACCTGAGGGGAGGTGCTAACCTAGCGCTGAGGAGAGAGACAGGAGCCCCCAATGTGGATGTTATCATTATGTATCTCCATGGGGACCTGTCTGGAATGGTCCATAGTTCTGTCGACCAGATGATCAGGCTTGTGGACAGTGACAGTCCGATGCCTTCCTCTATACGAGTGTACGACACAGCTGTTGTCCAGCTTCCAGAAGGTTGGTTCAGGCTTCCTACATATATCCTGCATATTTGAAATGCTAAAATCCTTGTTTCTTTACCAAACTCTATGGAGTGACCACTTTTAAGAATGGTCTTTTCAAATCAATTCTAACGATAGGTCATTCCATAGGGTTTGGTGAAAGAAATACTGTAGAACCTGTCTACAAAGACCACTAAAATAAGAGGCATAGTGATTTCTAAAGACAGAAGGCAATTTCATACAGCACAAAAGTAATGCAGAAAGCTCCCCGATGAGCTTTCTGCATTACTTTTGTGCCACATGAAGCAGTCAATTGTCTAAACAAGCACCATGCTTCTTATTTTACTGGTTGCTGTAGACAGGTTCTACTGTAAAGATGTTTTGTCAAAGATGTATCATTTACGCATGCTTATCCAAGAGGAGCTGTCTGATCTTGGTCTTCACTGTTTGCCTATTGCAACTGTTGGACCTGAATCTATACTCTATGCCATGAAAAAGACTTGCTTGATCTTCATGCATAATATAATACAAAATGTACTGGTATGGAGTCTTATAAATATTGATGAGTAAAGGATTAAACAGTGTAGACCTACATCAACTGCCATGTTAACCCTTAATCTCCTGAATATGGTTATCCCCCTTTGTGTATATGGGCCACGTCACGCGAAAAGGGGCACTCGGACATATAAAAAAGCGCTGACTCAGCTCTTTTTTCTGCGCTATCATTCAAGCATCTAGTCACGAAATTTACCATTTGTATTCATTTAAAGGTAGAATTGGATGTTCTCTAAGATTACAAACAATGCAGACCCTGACCAGCCGCCCCGTCAGTGACGTGGCGGCGGGTCTGGGGCTCCACTA
>JAULCE010016789.1:0-14113 GCA_032359355.1 Macoma nasuta | reverse complement strand
CCCAGCCTTGGACCCATTTTAACTACGGGTTCTAATACGGGTATGCATAGCTTGCATGATCTATTGTCTACTTTTATATTGATTTGTGTTTCCCTCAGACCGAAAGAAAGCGCAATAATGTTTTGTTGCACTTTTACATTTTTCCCCAGGCGAAGATGGTTTTGAGCAATTCTTTGTGTAATGATGATCTAAGAATAAGTCGTCATTTTGCATCGTTGCGTGTATCATTATTAAATTGAATATAAGGGGAGTGCAGGTTGTTGTTGTTTTGATTCCTTATATATACTTTTCAAATGTGGACCTATGATATTGAGAATCCTGCCAATAAGAATAACGGCGAACCAACTAAAGTTGATAGGTAAATCTGATTCAGGACCATAACCTGACACCCCCATGTTTGCAATGGGAAGAAGATTGGTGTGTTGAATAGAAAATAAGAGCAAGTATATTTAAGTTTTTTGTTAAAATGTTTTAACATCCACAATTTGGTAATACTTCTACTTAACAAAAATTTAAGTCTTATTTCACCGAAATCAGAAGTACAAATAAGTCGGGTTACCATTTTTGTTTGTTTTATTTTGTATCAGTATAGGTTTTGCAAACAGTATGGACCCATATCAATGCATGCGTCAGAGACCGCATACCAACAAATTAAACGCCTAAGTTTTGGTCCAAATTTTAATCTCAGTTTAAGCATAATCGAGATTGAAAGATATCGAGGCTCGGCTGAATGTGTTCCAAAGAAAACAAAGAGATGAATCAAATAGTTCTCATGTAGGAGGCATCTGACATAAGCGTGAACTACAGTTGAACCTCGGTTTTTCACACCCGGTTAAGTCAAACCAGTCACAAATCCGAAACTCGAAATTAATATTCAGGTAATTCTTATAAAAATAGTGAGCAACGTTTATAACACAACGTGTCACGATTGTGTTCGTAGATGTTTTCGTACATTACGCTTTAGTATAGCCGAAACTTGACCAATGCAACACTATGTTAGTACAACAATGTGAAACGGGGTGAACCGATCGCCACCAAATTGTAAAATATCAATTGACTCTTGTAAAAATATTTTAACAAAACAAATAACAGTGATCATTGATAAAATCAGTGTGTAAATGTTTTGGAAATGTGTCTGATGTTGTAAAGAATAATCAACCCTTTCGGTACAGGGTAACGAGAAAATCCGTCAATTTTAAATTTCGAAGACCCAGATCAGAAGCCCTGCAGAAGCCCTGCAGGAGCCCTTTGATCAGACTGATCATTGTGATTCTTATAATGTAATTAATATTTAAAGTGGTACGAGGCTTAACACATATTCTGTACACGCAACAGTTCCTATTCTAACTGTTCTTAGTCTGCGGTAGATGACAATTTTTTTAAGACATATCGTCGATTTCGTTCCGAAAAGCCGTAAGTGCCCTTTTCGAAAAGGACACTTTCGGCTCTTTGGAACGTAGCCGACGATATAGCAAAATAATACTATATGCATCGTAACAATTTGCTAACGATAACGTACCAAATTCTTACTTGTATACTAAAAAAAAGGATAATAGATGACTTAATTACTTACAAACAATGAAGACTCGAACCAGCCACCTAACTCACAAATTGACATCTGATAGGGGTGTTAACTCTTTAAAAGTAAACAACACGAGAGTCATGTATTTCAATAAATACTCCATAAGCACTTATTTTGATGCCTCTGTAGCAGATTACAAATAAACATTTTGGTAGGAAATGGAGCATTTGCTTACTTTGAACAAATAGTCCGTTTACCAATATTGTTTCAAATAAATTTGAATTTCTCGTCATTGAATGGTTTTATTAAGCACGACACTGCTGAATTATCATTTTCATTTAATGATTGCCAGTTTGTTGACTGCATTGGATGTAAAGCGACGTTTTAGATAGGACAACTGATCAATTTACGTTACAAATTCAAGATAAAACTGTGTATTTAAAATTACAAAGCTTGCAGCATTCAATGGCTAATACATTTCAGTAGCTAGTCTATGTTTTCCCAAAGATATAGCCATTATTCGGAGGATCGCGACTATAGTTATGTCGTGAGCCATCTAAGACCCGGATCAGGCGCTTAGTAACCTGGCGTTAGATTCAGATCAGAGCTGTTTGAAACTCTGTCGACATTTCCCACAACAAAGTAAAAAGATCAAGTAGAGGCGATTTCAGCTGACTATTTTGTTGGTGGCAGGATAGGGGTTTGGACAAAGTGTGTTAGTCTTTCTTCATTTGGTGCATAGGTTTATCCGACAGAATGCATCCAGTTCAGGTCCCACAAGGGTGACCATAACGTGACCATGACCAATCCGGAGATCTTGGCAAATATGCACCATTATGCGTGTTGCAAAAGAAACTATGCAAACAGCTTGGATCCCAATGAGACGCCGTGTAACATGGCGTATCATTATGACACATGCTGCTTGAATTTAAACAAATGGTTATAGAGAATTTTTCTAAAATCCGTAAAAAATCAGGAGATCTGCAGAAATATCCGGAGAAATGGTCTGCCTGTCCCACTAAATACACGAAGCTTGAGTTTTGATACAGAAGAATAGGAAAAGCCGAACAATCGTATGCACATTAACTCTGTCTTTAAATTCGTTAAAATATCTTATCTTAAACTAGCTGCAGCCGACAAAAATTAACTCTGCGTCTCATCTGAATCCAAACTGATTATCTTGTTTGAACCATTTTCCTCAAGTTTTTTTAAGACTTCAAACGGAAATTATCTGCTTATAAGTTTTTGCCTAAATAAAAGAAAACTGAATTTCATGAAATGAATTGAAACTGTTTTAGAAAACGGAATATTTACTCGTGACGTGAAAAGGCTTAATTTCCCACAATATTTTCATTGATCTCGGGCTTCACCTTTTTACAACGTATTGTCGTGTAAACAGTTTCGGAAAAGACAAAGTTTATTTAATCGTCTCTGTCATTTATTACGGTACAACAATTTTATTTTAAATTAGTTGCAACGGAAACAAATAAATTTGGCGCAAATTGTTATAAAGATATTGCAGCAAACCATTACATTTGCTCAGCACGCCGTAAGAAAATGCCGATGGGATTAATCCTTAAAATGTACAAAAACTTAGGAACGCTATGCATGTTGTCCCTTCGCATTTGTATTCAGATTACTTTTGTGTATCAAATGGCGCCAGAGCGACCAGAACAATAAACGTAATACCGTATTATTACATATGTTAATTCCCTGCGATAAATATCGCTACTAAATGTAATGTACAATTTCCACATTCTTGTTGGCATGATCTTTATAATAATTACGACGACATTTTATTCTCCTCTAACTTGACAAAGAGAATGTCAGGGTTCTGACCCAAATCAGGCTGAGCAAACATGTAACGGCGGCGGGAAACTTGTAAGTCAATAGACCGGTTTTCCGATTCCGCCAAGATGACTATTACGCGAACATCGATGAATTGTTAGCAAAAATGTTAACGAAATGAATAACACAAATAGTTTAATAGATATTAATATCCGGACTAAAGTTCGTTTAAAAATGAAGTCATTGATCACGCGACCGTCACGCTGCCTTGACCTTTCTACAGTGTCGATTTGTGTTGCCCATGGCGGTGAAAGGGTTAAAATAGAACATTCTGCAAAAATGTTGCCAGATGACAATTTGCCGAAGATGAATTCTTTCTCCGCGGGAATATTACGAGAGCAAGGAAATTATTGCAATTTTAGAAATTGGTATATTCTGCACGTATATAAATATATACACTTGGAGGCTGTGCACCTTTTAAATGCATATATATTTTTTATTTATGAATATTTTTAACGAAACTTTCAGCGAATGTTAATGACTAAATTTCAACAATATGATTGATTAATTTGTCACGGGTCGATTATTTTCGCGATTTTAGAGCGGTTTTGACGATAACAATAATATGCACTTGCAAATCGTGAGTTGGTTTGTAACAAAATTACACAATGTAAATTCTTAATCTCTACTGATTTACACAACCAAAAACACAAAACGGGATTAAAGTTAAAATAAGGGCCATAATAAAGCGGGAGGTATTTCGTGACGTCACCATGACGTCTGGACATTGACGTCATCGTTTTTAAGGTTCGATATTGATCACTCACCGTGTCCACATAAGTTTTGATGTAATTATGTTGGATTTATGTATACTTCAATTTTCGTGAAAAAATGGGCCAAATATGGTCATAGTCGCCCTAAAAACACATTTTACTAGTTTCATATAGATTTCTAGTGTAAACAGGTTTACTCTTGCGTATCATGCATCATTTTCATTGCATTGGATTTATAATTGTCGTATCTTTTTCAAGTTTTTGCAATACCATCCGCAACCTAAATACAGATGATTTTGCATTTTTGAAATTTCACACTGTGTTGAAAATGTGTTTGTTTTTATGTTAAGAATGAAATGCAATGCTATAAAATTAATTGATATATGATAACACATGTTTTGGCTACATCCCTTCCAAATGTAATCAAAAATATGGAACGACTACTCAGATATATGCCTTTATGCATATGCACAGTTATAAGTGGTGCCTTCAAGTGTATATAGCTGGCGATGTTAAGCTTCTCCATTACTTCATAACACTGTTATCGAACACATTGTATTCCAGCTTGGATTTCAATTGCGTTCTCTTTTATTCCACTTACCAACTTACATAAGTACACAGGAACTGTCCAAATCACCAAAAAACAAGCTTTTTCAGACAGTGTTGATATGTAGTCCACACAGGAGTTAAACTGCTCAATACTCAAGAAGCTGTTTGACCAATACATTGTTTGAGGGTGGTAATGTGATGCTGCTCCGTGAACAATAGTCAAACTTTTATCGAGCTTGTATGTCAATCGTGGTGTAGCCGGCTCGAGTTTTATTAGTGGACCAGAACCTGTCATTTCATAGGTTCAGTTCGGGTATGTATCCGTTTAAGTGGAGCGGGAGTTTTACACGACCTGTCAAGGAAGGCAGACATGATTTGTCTTCTTGGAAAACACTTGGTTTTCTAAGCTGCTTCGTTGATACTGGTTTATATTTGTGAAATTTCCTTGTTAATTTGTTCTGGACAATTACAGCGGGATATCTTGTAGTTGTTATGATCTTAGTTTTAGAGCTTCGGAAACTTTTCCGTGTATAATGTGTTTTCGCGCGCTTCGCGATAGATAAAAGATATCAGCATTTATGCATTGCATTGTTTCTTTAGAACCCTATAACTTGCATGTGGTACTGTCTAATCATTTCAGCACATCTTACTTCACCGAGCAACACAGAGTGAGCGTGAGAGAGGAGTGTTGGCATTGTCTTCGAGAATATGCACACAGTTGCCTCAACTGGTAAGTGTTTGTGTGTATTTATATAATGTATATTTCAAGTCTATCTGTATAGGCTTTATAATAAAGGATATGTGTATGTTATACAAAATAGTGAAAATCACTTGAACTGGAGAACCACTGTATTAGTTGTAACCAGATAGATATATATGTGTAAAGCTATGTGTATGAATGTTTAATATAGAAAGTGTCTTGGTAGTTTACCTATTATTTAGTATGCTTATATTTTGTATAGTTTCAGGGTGCAAGTTTTCACACATCATATATGTTGAAGAGTAGACCCTGTGGAATTCGTTCCATTCACTGTAATGTTATTATGGCTACAGGACACTCACTGTTTGAGCTTCTTAGATCTATTAAATATATCAAGAGAACCCATGACTCAAGAGACTTTTTTGTATTTCAGTAAAGTAAGAGATTATTTACTGAGTTAGCCGAATATACAATGGCGTCCAACAAGATTGACTCTTTAATTTGACGTTTGGAGGCGGTGATGTTCATGGTTTGATGACGACGACCGTTGCAGAGAACCGTACACCGAGACCCTATACAGAGTGTAGGACCATCAAGCATTCCAGAGACATTTGTAGACTATTCGACGATGGAGATGACAACGGTGGATCTTGTTTTTAATAACTTAAGTGCTATTTTGCTGTGACACTTGAGTGCCTAGATACACTCCATAGAAAATCAAGTGCATAGTGCTAGTGAAAGACGCTTTAGACAGTGCTGAAAAAATGAAAACTACTAAGAGACAGTTTCGGGGACTCGGGGACTCCCAGTTCTGGTGGCCATAGAGTAAAGTATACGTGAGTAAACATTTGTTTGTGTGATATGGGAAATGCAGTTATTGACCTTCGTTTTTAAATTAAGTACGCCTTTGAGCTGCTATTTGTGTTAAAAATTCATACAATAGCAATAACTGCAGTTTTATATTCATTTTACCATAAAAATAGTGAGCTATTGTACTACATGGAAATAATTTCACTTTGCATTATACAGTTATTCCATGGCTATTTGTGTAACAGTCAAAACTGTTGTCCCGAGGCGGAGGGGATGACTTTCAGAAAGTCATCTCCGACACCAAGGGACAACAGTTTTGACTGTTATACAAAAATAGCCATGGAATAACTGTTTTATTACCTGAACCAATTAAGTTCAGTCACAGTGTAAAGATTTACAGGTAAAAATGTAGTGTAATAGCGATATTTCGCGCCATCCATTTGCACCATGCGGTTTAGTTCATTCAAGAATATGTGTACAGCAGGCAGTGTTGTCGAGTGTCGCATGAAGGAATAGGAATGAAGTAAAACTGAAGACAAAACAGCATCAAGGCTGCAAAGTAAAAGACGCACGAAGTCAAATGACGTCGTTTGACGTTCAGCAATATGCGCGTTACTCAATGACGTCACCAAAACATAACAATACCGACAAAACATTGATTTCCAAATTGATGTCGTTGAAAACAGCCACACACACATAAGCAGTTATTGTATTTATTTTGTTTATTCTTGAAAATGGCAACGGGACCGAATAGTTGAGTGAAGAGCAAGGATATACGAGTTAAATGTGGTACATCTAAAATAACAAGTGGGAATTCCAATAACGTCATAGCGCGAGAAATTGACATTTCAGGTAAAAGTTCGAACTGTTATATATGTAACAGTTCACTTTCACGAGAAACGACTAATTTCACTCAAAACAGCGCATAATAACGCATACAATTTATATAGGGAATCAGGTAATAATACTTAATAATTAATTCCAGCATTTCACCTTCCCCAGTATTTTTTTCACCACAATTAATTAATAGCTAATATAATAAATGCTGCTATAGTGATCAATTCAAAGTATACGGAATTTCCCAAAAGGCCATAAAAACCACCCGTAATAGTTTGCTGTAACCTCAATAGCCTTAATTTTCAGCCCGGATTTGAAAATATCTTGATCCCAACTGTTTGCCACTGGATTTTGCTGTAGATATTCAGTGCGGCTACTGGATCCTTGTTATTTTGGTTGGGTTTGATTGTTTTTTAGAAATTTGGATCTGTGTTTGCATAGCATTTTGTTTGGACCTAATCAGCATGGTTCTATTTTGATTAGAATCCACCCTATTTTGCAGTTTTCTTGCAGGTCTTTCAGGTTTATTGGTTAATATTTGGTTGGTATAGTGACTCTTAAGTTTTGTCATGATGAGTGTGTGATTATGATTGACATGACCTTGACCTTTGACATGTGACCTCTGTGACCTAGTTTCATAAAATAAGGAATTAGATAGAACCATTGAATATAGTGGCATAGTGCTCTAGTATTTTGCGTCTGAATACTCATTGTACATAACCCGAAATATAGGTTTTCTTCAGTGTATGTGGTACAGAATATATTGCATTTAAATAATTAGAAATAAATACATTGAGATAAATCTTGCTATGAAAATTCTAGTATCTTGATTTAACCACAATATCAGATCAAACATTGACATAATACATGTTGAAAATTGAATTCTTGGAAATGGGATTAGTGCATTTATGAAAATACACTGTTGATCAAAAGTTGCGAATACCGAAATTATCAACTTCAACGCGACTTAGCATGACGAAAATGATCGGTACAACATTGCAGAAGAAAATATAAAAAACAGGAGTTATAAAACAGATTAAACACTTTTGCTACTTTTTCTTTCTCACAATAAGTTCACCTGGCACAGAGTGTTTACATGTACAGTGCAGTTGAATCACAATTTCTGGAAAGTCCCAGTATTAAATGTGAATCCTATATTCCTATAAAAATCCTATATTGCCCTATTATAATAACTGGCCTTGTACAGTTCCACAGCATATAATTTAAAATTTACAGTAGACTAATTTTACATACAGGTTACAGTACACCAAGTTTGCATTCAGGGTACAGTATACTAATTTACATTCATATTGGGTGAAGTCTACTAATTTTCAGATAATTAGATAAACATTTGTGCAATATTCTTGAAACACTGAATTTGGTTAAAACTTTGAATAATATTCAGACATTCATAGTTGGATTGATGGTGTATATTTGTGTTATACATTTTGGAACCTTAGCATTTATTGTGTAATACATCAGTGAAATAATTCCTTTATTTTGGAAAGTACATAGACTTCCTATTGGATTGTGAATATTTTCAC
Organism: Macoma nasuta; assembly: GCA_032359355.1. Classification (NCBI taxonomy): domain Eukaryota; kingdom Metazoa; phylum Mollusca; class Bivalvia; order Cardiida; family Tellinidae; genus Macoma; species Macoma nasuta. The sequence goes on along the minus strand of JAULCE010016789.1, from coordinate 5,590 downwards.
TTGAGATTGGAGAGTGAAATAACTTGTTTTTTAAGTGGAGTGATTTGTGTTGAGAACTGGTGCTACAGTGTGACCGTATCAGTGATACAGTGCGACTTGAGAAGTCGGAGATTAATTGTGACTTCAGTGCTCAGTTATAAAGTGTGATAAGTGATAAAGTGTGATCAATGATAAAGTGTGATCAGTGATGGTGATATAGTGTAATTTAGTGAATTGTGAAGCAGTGACACTAGTTTATGATTTAGTGTAGAGTTAAAATAGCAGATCAGATAATTTGAAGTGAATTAAGTGATAATGACACTTTGTAGTTACTCGAAAGGTTTGTGGTGATAGAGATAAATAGAAGCTAAAGCTACAGGCCATATCTTATTCATATGTGCTACATAGGCATTGAGTTGTAGTGAGTTAGTTAATGTGAATAGTAGCCACACAAGAGAAACAGACTCTGAATTGATAGTTGTGACAGTTGTGTTGAGTTTCAATGATAGAGACATTGTGGTGAGATAGTAAATCAGCATTATTAAAGAGTGAAACAGTATTTCGTGTCAGTGACAGGTATAACAATAACTTAATGATAATTTGTGTAGAAGATAAGCACTTATCGATAATTATTGTAGAAGAGATAGAAAGTAATAGTGCAAAAATGTTAGATCCCGAGGAGCACAAGATAGGAGAAGCAGCTGGAGGATTTTCAGAAGAAGAGATGAAACTTGTTCATCTCCTTAGAACATTAGGCATCAAACAAAATATAGAATCAGTTGATGAAGTGGACAAAGCAAATCCTGTTAGAGCCAAACATGTCAGTCACCATTTCCCAAAACTATCCATCTTTTATGGAAAAGAAGGGAAAGGAGAGGTGACATAGGATACATTCAAATATGAAGTGGATGCTCTGATAGCAACAGGAACCTTTACAAATGAGCAGATCATGTTTGACATTCGGAGAGCGGTAAAAGGAAGAGCTGGAGACAGAATAAGAAGGCTTGGCCTAGGAGTAACTCCAGTTTACGTACTAGAGAAATAAGATAGTTATTACGGCAGTGTGGACAACAAGAAGACAGCCTTGAAGAAATTTTAAACCTGTGAGCAGAAGACAAATAAGTCCATAGAATGCTTTGCTACAAGATAAGAAGAGCTGTTCTATAAGGCTGTAAAACTTAGAGCTTTCCGGATAACCGATACGGACATACTGAAACAAGTTCTTCATTCAGGACTCAAGAAAGATCTGAAGCAAATGACCGTTAACCAGCGAGATGGAATACCAGGCTATGATGAATTTAAGAAGGAACTTAGAAAAAGAAGCGGAAATGATAACAGACACAACAGATGATAAGAAAACCTGCAAACCAGTCATTAATACCGACAAGAAAGAAGATAGTGGTATAACGCAACTCCTAGAACAATTGAATCGGCGAATAGATAGACTGGAAAAGGAACATATTCAGAAAAGAGCAGAAAATGGACAACACCAACAGCACCACTGGCATAGAGGGATTGGCAGAGGAAGATGGCGTGGCAATACAAGGGGCAGAAGACCATTCAGAGGTCGAGGCACATAAAAACCTCAGAGACCTTACGGGAGTGGAACATTTTCTCCGAAATGCTTTGTTTGCAACCGTAAAGGTCATATACAGTTCAATTGCCCAACCATAACAGCACAACGTGTTTGTCTTCATTGCAAGGAGAAAGGCATATAAAGAAAGACTGCCCAGAATTGTAAGTGCTCCAGTCGTGGGATAAGCTGAGAGCACGATGACCAAGGAAAATACCAAATAAGTTGGCGATATCAATGAAGTGGAAATCCATATTGAGGGTAAACCAGCCAAAGCACCTCTTGATACTAGGAGCTGTGTAGTGTTGTGACTCATTCATTTTATCAAGAACATCTTTCAGAAGAAAAAAAACATCAAACCTGTTGAAAATATTTTGAATATAGAATGTGCGGACGGAGAAAATCTTCCTTATAAGGGTTGCATCGAAGCAGATATCAACATCAATTCCGGACTTCCATCTTCAAAATCGTTACACTGTTTACTTTTCGTTACGCCTGATACGAATTATTCTTCAAGAACATCAGTTATATTAGGCACCAACATTCTGAATGAATCGATAGAACAGTGCAGAAACAACTTTGGAGAACATTTTTTTAAAGCGAGTAAAACTTAACACCTCTTGGTATTTAAGTTTTCGAACCATAGTCCTGAGACAGAAGGAACTAAAGAAAAACAACAACAGACTAGCCATAATAAGATGTGATGAAAATTAGATTGAAGCCAAATCAGTCTTTGGAGATTATTGGTTATACCGATAGAGAAATTGATTACCCCAAGACTACAGCCCTTGTACAAGAAGGTACATCCAGTCAACTTCCATCATGTATAGACATCACTCCAGCAGTAGTTCAGTACAACTACAAATGAAATAATGAAGTCAAAGTCAACTTGTCAAACATAAGCACTCATCCAGTAACCATTTCGCCTAGAGCCATTTTGTGTTAAATGCAGCCAGTAGGCATAGCAGAAGATGTGTTTGAGAAAATTGAAGATGACAACAAAACACATAAGATTATTGACAACTTAGAAATAAACGAAGCAAACATCTTAGACCAAGACCAGAAGAACCAACTTATACATCTATTGCAGCAATATAAAGAAATCTTTTCTACCAGCGATACAGATATTGGAATTTGCAATCAAATCAAACATAGGAGCAACTTAATTACAGATATTCCTTTTAAGCAAAGACAACGATGTATACCACCGCACATGGTCGAAGAAGTTCGCCAACATATCGAACAATTGTTAGCTACTGGAGTCATCAGACCATCGAAGTCTCCATATACATCGAACGTAGTGCTTGTTAGAAAGAAGAATGGTAAATTGAGACTCTGCATAGACTACCGCCAATTGAAAAACATTACTGTGAAATACTCAATTGCACTCCCATGATTTGAGGAAATATTCGATTGTCTGAACGGCGCATAATATTTTACCACCATTGATTTGAAATCCGGCTATCATCAGATTGAAGTTATAATCCATAAAGAACGAACAGCATTTACCGTAGGTTCCATAGGCTGTTACGAATTCAACAAGATGCCCTTTGGATTGTGCAACAGACCGGCAGAGAATTATGCAGAGAATTATGCAGGAAATTTTAGGTGACTTTAACATGAAAAACTGCCTGATATATTTAGACGACCTTATCATCTTTAGCGACTCATTTGAACAGCACATTGAGTGTTTAGACCTGATACTGGACAAGCTACAGAAAGCCAATTTGAAGTTAGCCCCTAAGAAATGTTTTTTTCAACCATGAGGTTAAATTTCTTGGCCACATTATAAGCGAAAAAGGAATCCACACAGATCCTGACAACTCCAAACAATGCAGATGAGGCATTCGCCGGCTACTATCGAGATTTATAAAAAAATTCAACAAAGTAATAAAACCACTCACTGAACTGCTGCCTCCAACATCTGTACAGAAAGGTCAAGACAAGCCACAAGTACTTTAGAAATGGACATACGTAGAAGAACAGATATTTCAACACATAAAGCAACTCCTGTCAACACCACCTATTTTGACGTATCAAGATTTTACTTGACTATTTGAGCTGCATACAGATGCTTCTGCAAAACCATAGGTGCTGTTTTATACCAAGTACAAGATGGACAAAAGAAAGTTACTTCCTTTGCCAGCAGAGCTCTGAACAGGTCTGAAAGACGTTACAGTGCTTTTAAGCTAGAATTTATAGCATTAAAATGGGTCATAACTGAGTAATTCAGTGATTATTTGGCGGGAGGAAACTTTTTTGATCTAACTGACAACAATCCTCTGACATACATTTTGACTAGTGCCAAATTAGATGCTACAGGCCAATGATGGGCCTCAGCACTTGTTCAATACGATTTTGAAATCCATTATCGCGCAGGATTGAAGAATATTGACGCTGATAGTATGAGCCGTTACCCGTTCACTGAAGTGAAAGATGAGAGTAACATTGACAGAGTGGTGGTTGAAGATGAAACCGTTAGGGCAATCTGCAATGTCATAACTCCATCATGCATTGAGATTCTTCAAAGGCTAGTTTAAATATACTCGAAGTATTAGAAGAGCCAGGACAAGTATTTACACAGAAAGAAATGCAAGAGATCAGAAAGGCACAATGAAATGACAAGTTAATTGAAAAGTGGAGAAGAGCTGTCATCGACAGCAAAGTTCCAGAATGAAAGGCAATGATCTTGCCATGAGAAAGCAGTTTAAGAATATAGAAATGAAAAGAGGAATCCTATTCAGAGAAATACAAGAAGAAGGAAAACTATTGAACAACTGTTTTTTTCCAGAATGCTACCGAGAAGAGATTCTAAGAGGTCTTCATAACGGTGTTGATCATCCCGGACAAGAGAGAAACGATACTATTGGCCAGGGGTAGACACTGACATAGCAAATTGGATCACAAGATGTGAAAGATTGTGAGAAGAAAAGCTACAACAGATAGAGCACCTCTTGTAAACATAAATACTTCTTACCCTTTAGAACTTCTTTGTATGGACTTTTTGACTTTGGAGCCTTCGAAAGGAGACATTTACAACATCCTAGCTATAACAGACCATTATACCAAATTTTCGAAAGCCATACCAATTAGAAATCAAATGGCAAAAACAACCGCAGAATCACTTTACAACGAATTACAACGAATTGTCCATTTTGGAATTCCGACTAGGCTACATTCAGACCAAGGTGCCAATTTTGAAAGTGAAATCATTGCAAAACTCATACAACACCTTATCATCCGCAAGGGAACGCTGGCCCAGAAAGATTCAACAGGACACTTCTTGGGATGCTTGGTACTTTCGAAGAAGATCAGAAGCGAGATTGGAAAAAAAGATATCAATTCGCTGGTGTATGCGTACAACTGAACGCCACACGAATCAACTAGAGTGTCCCCATATGAGTTACTTTTTGGCCGCAAGCCCAATCTACCCATTGATGCGATGTTCGAGAAAGCAAAGGAAGGAATAGCAAATAAGTCAGCCCAAGAATATATCGAAGATCTACAAGAAAGAAAGGCAAGAACACATGACATTATACAGAAACATACAGACAGATCAAAGAGCATGCAGAAAGAATATTATGATAGAAAAACAAAAGTTGTTCAAATTTCGGTAGGAGATAGAGTATTAATAAAGAAACAAGCGTTCTATGGAAAGCACAGACTAGCCGATAAGTATTATCCCGGTACATACATTGTCGTAGACCAACCGAGACCTGATATACCAGTACTAAAAGTTAAATCTGAAATCTCCGATAAAGAGAGAACACTTCACCATAATCACTTACTCCGGATAGAGTATCAAGGTATTGCGGAAGAGGTAGATGTTATTAGTGCGAAGAGATTGGTGAAGAAGCTACTGTGTCAAAGGAAATGGATAAACTAAAATTCAAAGAGGATGCATCCCAAGAAGAGGATACGGTAAAAGAGAAACCGCAAGATGACGTCATCAAGACAACAGATGAGACTAGTGATAAAGATGATGATTCTGAAGATGATATGGGAGAAAGTTTCGCTGCAAAAGCATTACGTGAGGGG
>JAULCE010016678.1:0-14116 GCA_032359355.1 Macoma nasuta | reverse complement strand
TGAACCTCTGGGTAACATCATACTGTCCTTGCCAATGCATCAGCAACTTGTTTGCACTGGTTAATAAGAGGAACCAAGGCTTTGTTTCCAACTTTAAGAGTCTTGATTCCTTTCCTACATTTGCATATTTCCAGTACATATGAGTATTCTCTTCAAGTTCTCCCCTAGAAACTTCTAATGTCTCCTCTAGCCTATTTCTCAGATCAACGACATACTCGTAAATAGTCTTTACTTCACCTGCCTCTATCTCCTGCTCCAAAGTTCTTTGAGGATATTCAGGGGACGGCGAACAGTTCTGCCATACAGAAGTTTGAATGTGGAAAACCATAAACTAGCCTGTGGGGTAACTCTGTATGCAAACAGCAAATGGGAAATAAACCTACCCACACCTTTGACTGTTCATGACACTTTTTCTTTAACATACTCTTGAGAGTTCTATTGAATCTCTCCACAAGCTTATTGCATTCAGGGTTGTATGGGGTTGTTGTCAACTGTGTGATTGACAATAGTCAAGTTTCTTCTTTCATTAAATCGGGGCGTAAACTGTTTCCCATATCTGAAAGAATCTCATTTTGGACACCCACCCTACAAAATATATCTACTTATGCCTCTGCAACAGTTTCAGAAGTAATAGTCTTCAAGGCAACTGCCTCTGTGTATCTTGTGGCATAGTCAACTAGAGTAAGTATGAACCGATTACCTTTTACAGATGGTGAACTTATCGGACCAATAAAGACTACTCCTATTCTAGCGAATACTGTTTTCCCATATCTGAAAGAATCTCATTTGGGCACCCATCCTACAAAACATATCTACTAATGCCTCCGCAACAGTTTCAGAAGTAATAGTCTTCAAAGCAACTGCCTCCGGGTATCTTGTGGCATAGTCAACTAGAGTAAGTATTTACAGATGGTGGTTTTATCGGACAAATAAAATCTACTGCTATTCTAGCGAATAGGGGTTTCTATAATTTGCAAGTTTCCAACTGGGATTTTGATAACCTTACCTTTCGGGAAAGTTTTCCGGCAAATGTCGCATGAACGACAATACCTTTTGACATCGGACTGAATGCCGGGCAACCACAACTGAGAGAGGATTTTGTCTGCAGGCTTTTTTATTTCTAAACGCCCTCTCATAACCAAATCATGAGCTAACATAAGAATTGTATCCCCAAACTCGAACACGTCATTTTCGACTTTCCTACTCTGGAAAAACCTGAAAAGTATATTTTGCTAACCTCAAACCAGCATTTAGCCCCTGTTGTGGATACTCTCTGTACCTAAGTCTCTGCTGATTTACACTCTCAGCTAATTTTAAGCTATGTACCGGTTTTCCCTCTCCTTTTGAGCCTTGGTCTGAACAGCACTTAACCGTTCTTTCTCGTCACCAGCATCTGTTTCTTTAAAAACACTATCTCTTTCCCATTGCATATCAGCTTCATTTTTACCCTATACACAGCTGATATTTCCTACCACAAGATCATATATAGGATGTTCAGTACATAAGGCTCTGACTTTGCCTCTATAATGAGGTGTATCTACATAAACTATGGCAGTTGGAAATCGTCTGACCGTACCATCAATCAACACATATGTTTGACTTTCGCCTGTAATATACTCAGATTTTACCACATCTCTCCTGACAATAACACTGGAGCATCCACTATCAGGTAATACATTGACATTCATGTCATTATCCTTCAACTACAGTCATATTCCTATCTCTACCAACTCTGTAAGCATACTACCCTGTCATAAGTGGAGACTCAAAATAGATACCTAAAACCAATGGACTTCAGCCGAACCAACATTTTTCCTGAACAAAACAACCTAGAGTGTCCTTACCATCAGACCTGTCTCTACTATCTGAATAATCATTCTGACCTGCGAACCTGTTCCTACCTCTACCACCTCTGTAACCAACTCTACCAACAACATGCCTTCTGTTTGCGTAACTACCCCTAGCAAAACTAACTTGTTCATTTGCTTCCATTACACGAACTCTGTCATTCAACTTTGGACCTGCGAACCTTTGAAGGACAATCCCTTGCTAAATGAGACCCGTACCTGCAAATATAACAGTCTACCATTTTCAATGTTATTTGCAACCACATTTGGCTTAAGTGGATTACAAGTGTAGTAATTTTGTACAGTTCTACATTGGACAAGGGGTCTATCAGGAGATCCGTGTTCTTCAATATATTGATCGCCATTTCTATAACAGGTTTCGCTTTTCTTCTGTGTTGACAGATATGGTCAATAATTTGGTCGAAAGATGCAGAGTGTGCATTCGGTCACTTATTAGACACATTACAAAAGGTCCCATACTTTCCCAGTACACATTGTCAAGTGAAGCACAAGACATGTATACAAATTAATTTGATGACTGCTTCTGTTTTCAACTGTATCACTGTTATATGTGAATTTTCACGGTAATAAAACATCTTCAATGTACTACAATTAGGCTTTAAACTGATTGAAATAACTTCTATCCTACTGCTAATAAAACGTTTTCTACAATTTACACACAGGCAGAAAACCCTTTTGTGCTGGCCTATTGCCATATTTTGCTACAATCATAACACTTTACAATTTACTGTTGTTGTTTTCTTAATATTATACCCAGATTTCTACCAAGTGTTTGAAGCACACATAAGGTTCAAATGTTAATCCGATACAGTTAATGCTTCTACACAATATAGTTTATTCCTTTCTCAACACAAGTAAATAAGAAGGTAACAGTGTTCAGGTAAACCATTTGTCAGCCGTAATACACAAAATGTCACATTCTATACATATGACCATAGTTAATAATCATTAATCAGATCAGGCTTAATTAGATTTCTTAAGCACTTACGTGCGCTCTCTGACGATCCATTTCTGTAGTTCTCAACAGCGATACATTTTCAATGTGTCGTGGTGAACCAATCGCTCTTGTCCTGCCTTGTCAAGAAGTACAAGGATGACAAAGTTAACCGGAAACTGCTTCGCAACAATAAGGAAATGACTCTAAAATGATCTCCCAAGTTCCAGGTTCACTCCGCCCTCTCCGAGATTCGTGGAGAAACCACACGGCATCTCCAACCTGGTACTGCTGAAAAGACAACCTGGCATCATAAATGTTCTTGTTTCTTGATGCTTGGCGATCTAGACGTATTCGTGCTACATCATGAGCCTTAGCGAATTTGGATCGGAGGTTCAAGTTATATCCTGCTGGAGTGTCCCTGCTTTCAGTTACCTCACGACCAAACATCGCACCATTTGGTATGCGGATATCACGTCCGATATCATCATGTTAGAAGTCAAACTTGCTGCTTCATGTGGTCTGGCTCTATACGCGCTGCCAAGCAACCTAAGTGGAGATCCCAGTCGCCTTGTTCCTCTGCAAGATACGCCCGGAACATTTTCACTAATGACCTATTAAATCTCTCTACCTGGTCATTGCCTTTTGGTACTTGTTCTTGTCTTCCTTGTCTCCAGGATATGACATGTGGATTGAAAAAGGTGTGCCACACCTGAGAATTACTTCAATGACCAGACGCATTGCGCATTCTTCATCTGACTGGTTTGGAACGGTTATAACCTCAACATACTTGGGGAAGTGATCTGTCATGACAATAATATGACGATTTCCACTTTCCGTTACGGAGAATGGTCCGACAAAATCGATAACGAGGGCATTACAAGGTGCACCTGCTGATATATGGCCCATAGGCGCTGTCGGCTTCCTGTGTGGCTTTTTGTCTGCTTCACACACTTATCAACTTTGGACATATAGCCGTACATCTGACTTCATGTCATACCAGTAGTATGATCGTAATAATATGGATTTAGTCCTTTTGACAGCGAGATGGTCTGCCATCACTGAGTTACCGATATGACTTTGGAAAATGACATCCCTCCGCACATTGGCTGGCATTATCACCGGCATGTATTTTCCTGTGCCATCGGTCTTCTTAAAATCGCGGTACATGACACTATTCACCATCTTGAACTTGTCCCATAAATCCAGTAGTGTCGCGACTCGGCACTCTGTGACTGCATTGCTTCATTGTTAGGCTTGGCTACTGATTTGGCCTTGTAAATGACACCAATGTTAGGGTCATTCAACTAGAGTGTACCTATCTCTTCGGCGGTATACAGACATAACCAAGACCGTTGTCTGGCTGCCTTAGCTAGGACTCATCCTGTGAAGTGCTTGGAATTTTACCATCAGTCACGACCTGCACTGAAACAGAGCCCTGTTCAACTTACTGGCTTTCCTTATCATGTGACAATTGGACAATAGACTCCGGGCGGGCTCATTGACTTTCCATCAGCTCGTGACTCTAGTCCTAATTCTACTGTCTTATTTCTATCGGTTCCAGTAGCTTAACACGCACCTGATATGCCATATGCTCTTTGCTTAATCTCTTCGTCTTTCACAGGATCAACTGGATGCCATTTCCATTGTAGGGCCATTATTTCGGCTCTGCGTCTTCACTTGCTGCATGGACCGCATTTCAACATAAGCACATGTACAGTCCTGTGGGTTTTCGCAGCGGGACAAGTCGTCACAATGGGGTTGCTTGGACCCACTTCTATAAAGTAAAAGTCGTACTTTACTTTACTTTGTAAAGTCGTAAAATGCCAAAATTTCTAACCCTCGGGCGATTTTTCCATTTGGTTGTTTCATGCTGAAGAGCCGTATGAGGTCTTGATGGTCTGTTCTTACCACGAACTTTCAGCAGGAAATACTGCATAGAAAAGATGACTGCTAGAAGTTACATCTCGGTTATGCAGTAGTTTCTTTCTGCCTTGCGCAAGGCTCTGCTGGCATAGGAAATCACGCGTTCCCTGTCACCTTGCAGTTGGGACAGATCACCACCGATTCATATTCCTGAGGCATCAACACATCAAGGTAAAATTAGTCTCCTTCGTTGGTGGATATCCCATGATATCTGGGTTAACGAGTGCTGCCTTCAAAAGTTTGAAGGCGGCCTCAAATTCGGCAGACCAGGTGAACTATTTTCCATTTTTAGTGAGTTCCACCAATGGTCTGGCTACTTTGGCGAAGTTCTTGACAAACCGTTGATTGCTCGAGGCTGTGGCAACAAACTGTTTGACTTAAATAGGTATCTCTAGCTTTGGCCATCCGAGTATCTTTGCCACATTTGTTGGGTTTGGGTCAACGCCGTCTTCGGATACCACGTGGCCCAAGAAGGTAACCTTTGTCTAAAGGATGTGACACTTATCCGACCTCAGTTTAAAACCAGCGTGTTTGACTCTCCCAAGAACTTCGTCAAGCTTAGCCATGTGTTCTTCAAATGAAGCGGCATAGACGATGATGTCGTTGATATACACTTAACAGATTTCCCACTTAAGGCCTTGCAAAGCCAATTCCATTGTTTGTTGGAAAGTGCCGCTCCCAAAGTTTAGCCCAAACGGCATGTGGGTCATTTCATAGTGACCGAACTTGCAGCAGAATGCACCTTTTGGAATGTCTTCTTTCTTCAAGGGAATCTGCAAGTATCCTGAAGTCAAATCAAGACTGCTGAAGTAAGCCGATCGAGAGACTGTATCAAGACAATCTTGAACTCTCGGAAGTGGAAAGCCATCTTGTTTACCAAGAACATTTACTCTTCTATAGTTCACGTAAAAGGTCTAATGGCATCTGACTCCTTTTTTACTAGGGTGATTGCCCAAGGATAGGTATTCTTCTGTATCTACCCTTTCCTCTCCTCTATCGCCTTCCTGTTTTCTTCGGCATATGTCATTGGCACTCTACGTGGCCTTTGCTTTATCGGACATACATAGGTAGATGCATGATCTTTATCGTCATCCTCACCCCTCACTATATAAACCCTACAATGGCTTCTGAAAGTCCAAGTACCACTGTTTCACAAGCAATTACCACTTTTCTGGCTTTTTGGCGCTGTCTTCTCCTGATGCACTGTATCCCATTCTTATTTAGAAGAAAACCTGATGGCCAATATCACTCTTTCCCAATATATTGTAGCCCAACAGAACCTCGTCTTCTATCTAGGCGACTATGGCCTCTTCTCGTAACTGCAAGGAACCCAGCACCAGTCTAAAGGATGCCACCCCCAATTACTTACTTGCCGAACCTCCTGCTCTTCTCAGATTCGTAGTCCCTGTAAGAATAGGCCCATCGTCTTTCATCTTGTGGTGCACCAGTGTTGAAATGATGGTTTTTGATGCCCGTATATCAGCTGTGAAGACATCTGGTACGCTTCCTGCATCCCTCTATACAAAACCCATCACTAGTATCGCGTGGAGGTTTCGCAGCCGATGTTGTTATCTGTTCTTTCTCGTCGTTGTTACGCTTTTGGCCTTCTTCAAATTTCTGCTTTAATTTGACCTCCCTTTGGCCGCAAGGGCTGGTCCGCTTATGTTTAAAGTCTGTTCTGCTCTCTTTGTGTTTACCTGTGATCTCGTTTTTTGTAGCGATTTGCATCTCTTTCTTGACATTCTCGGGCACACTGACCTTTCTGATGACACTTGAAGCATTGCACCTGTCTTTTATCTTGGTTCTTAAAAAAAGGTCTCACATCTTGATCTGTGTGGCTTGTCTGTAGCTCTGGGTCTACATTGGTAACAATCGCCGTATGTCTAGGATGGAAGCTAATTTCCTCATCTATCTGCAGTGGGGTCGATTATTTTGCTATCTCGTAAATATAACGTATTTATTTCTCTCAGGAAAATATAGTGTCCGTCTAAACAAGTGTCAAATTTGAAAGCTTATTTGAAAGCTTATGCTAGCTAATAGATTCAAATCACTGGACTTGCTTATATAAAGCAATTCCCACCGCTTCGCACCAAGCATTTAACGGGCTAGTGCCCCGATAGCTGGCCTGTTAGAAGCACCTACAGCCATCCATGTAGACCTTGCTCTGGTAGCGGGCCGGTCTGCATGAATTGCCAGAGCTTTTTAGGGATAACGACGAAGTCGGGAAAACAGTTCACTGGCTTAATATGTTACCGTATGTTTTAATACGGTTGTTACATAATCAATTTTAATATAATTCTTAACAGTTGTATATATCTGTTAAATATATAATAAAGACTGCAGACTGACTAAAACGCAACCTCTCGGACGTTATTCGAGGACGGTAACCAAATAGGATTGTTTTAGTGGGACAAATACATGAAACAATTATTCACTTTGTGGTAAAAGCACCAAATGTGGTACAGTTGATGTTTATGATGTTTTAAATGATTTCAGATATAGGGCCAATGTTTTGTTTTGCCCCTGTTGGCTATAATGTGCCAAATTCTTAGCCACCAATCGAGCCGTGAAAATATATTTTGTTTAATTGTTTCCTTTATGTACCAGATACAGACATAAATGATATAGCGTGTAATATGTTTTCAGACACACGGACGCCAATGCCACAATTATTCATTGATAAAATAAAAAATATTTCAATATAAGGTCATATTGTATTGTATGGGTGGAATATGACCAACTTTTATTTTTTGTGACAGCAACGGGTAATACATGTTGTATAATATTATATTTTCAGGTACCATGGATACATTGATGCCATCAATTTGTAAAAAAAAATCGATTAAACTAATAACATGTATATTCTCGCAGGTAGCTGACCATTTGGAAATGTCAGTAAGAAAAAAGAGCAAGCTCATGAAAATTGAAACCCTGTCGTCGATATCCAGTTACACACCTGATTGGACTTTCTGTGCATTTTGCCAAGAAAGCTCACCTGCAGAACTTCGATGTCATGCACTTTCAAAACGGTCATACATAGGAGCTTGTTATAACCGTTTGGCTGATGATTCAATGTACTTTCTAGAATCATACAAGCAACCAGTGCCTGAGGACATATCCTGGCTTGACGAAGGTGATGACATTGTTAAGACCCTCTCTCCCCCAGCATTTAGCAAAATGGCACCAATTCTGTCGCTGAATATGTTCTGCTAGTCGGCTTGCATGAATGTATATGTCTGAACTCTGAACAAGTCGAAAGAAGATGGTTATTTTATGCGGCGACAGACTTCCTGCGGAAATGATCCTCCTAGTCATGTTCTCTGCTTCCTTTGTGACCAAGTGGGGGAAGCAAGTATCACTCTACATGAAGCAATAACATCAAAACTTGATCGTAAATCAGTGTTCTTTGCAGCTACAATATCAAAAGCTTATTGCAAAACTTAGCGCCGGTGACCTTGTAGCACAAGAAGCGAGATACCATTTAACATGTCTTGTGAAACTTTACAATATAGCAGCAAGAAAATAGAGGAAGAAAAGGACAAAATACTGATAGACTTGCTCATGGGATAGTCTTAATGGAGCTAATTGGCTATATTGGAGAGATACGTGTAGCTAACAATGCCATTGTAACTTTTTTCTGACTAAATAATCTTAAACAGCTGTATACAGATCGCTTAAGAAAGCTATGGTTACAGATATCTGGCCAGGAATAGTCTGTGTCAAAGTCATTGCTAGCAGTACTTGCCATGCCGATGGATGGGACCAATATAATAACTAACCATATGGATACAATCAGACAACAATATCTCAGTCTCGCTCAGCTTCTGCAATTCAGTAGTTATGTCAAATGGTTTGAAAACATCCGTTTATACCATCACAGTTAGAATAGAGAGACCCACTGCCTGTTTATATTGGTTTGATGATCCATGGACATACTCCCAAACGTGAACTTGTTGATACTATGTTCCATCTCAGCTTGTCAATTCCGTTTAAGGACACAGTTCTGGACCTTGCCACATATATGGCACTCTCAGCATCTCGACAATATGAAACTGATGGTGTTATGTGCCCGCTGATTCTGCGCAAACACATATCTACTGCTGCCGCGGAGGGAAACATCGATCATAACCCAAGTTCAACCGCACAGGATTCGTTTCATGACATAGGTATATCTCTAATCCAAAATGAAATTAAATAATCTGATAGTATTAATGACTTACATGAATTTAAGGGACCTGCGGGACCCTCGTATCTACTTTTGACACATGTAACCTTGATGAAGAGGGACCCAATTGTCCCGTTAAATACTGGAACACACTCTAGAATTGGCGGGATCAGCTTGTTTGGAAACTATGGTTGCAAAGCCAGTCTTTTACATACAATATCGTCGTATTCTTTCATTCGATTTTGTAACAGAGATACACCTGTGTCATAAAACAAACCATGTGCTGTAGTTGAACATGGGTAGTGGTCGATGTTTTCCATCACTGCAGTTGTACATAGATGTTTGCGCAGAACCAGTGGGCGCACAACACCATAAGTGTTATATTGTCAATATGCTGAAATGGCATTTTCTGCGGAACTGTCCTAATACGGAATTGACAAGCCGAGATTGAACATAGTACCAACAAGTTCACATTTGTGAGTATATCTATGGATCATCAAATCAATATATACTGGCAGTGGGGTCACTTTGTTCTTATTGTGTAGGTGGGAATGGATGTAATTGCCACCTATTGTATTGCAATAGCTGAACGAGACTGGGAGATATTGCCTGACTGTGTCAGCCTGTTTAATCAAAATATTGGTTTCATCTATTTGCATGCCAACTTTCCAAGAAGTGCTCGCAATGACGTTAACCAAATGTTCCTTACATCCTTTGTCAAAAAAACTGTCGAATGCTGCACGCATTTCTAGCGAACAGTTGTGGCAGCTTTTGCCAGACAAATAACTTCATCATCGCAGTCATCAATAAAGGCTCTGGTTGCTTGTCTGATTCTAGAAAATATTTCAAACTGTCAGCCAAACGGTCATAACAAGCTCCTATGTATATATGTTTGAAAAATACAGGACACTGAAGTGCTGCAGGTGAGCCTACTTGGCAAAAGGAAAGTCCAATTAATAGTTGCAGGTGTGGACCTGGATATAGCGAACGGGGTTTCATTTTCGAACTTGCACTTTTGACATTGTTGCAGCTCCAAATGGTCAGCTACCTGCGAGTATAAACATGTAATTATGTTCATTGATTTATTCACAATTAAAACAAATCATGTTTTCATTATCAACAAGTTGGTTGTACCAATCATATCAAAAACCATTTTAACACCATAAATATTCAATTTATTTGGCCCAATTGAAATACCTATTGTTTGGCATATTCAATAACATAAAACAGCATATTTTAACATGTCTTACATCTGGCATTTTAAGGCTTTAGGCTACGTTTGGCAGATTCAACTACAAGCGGGTAACGACCACAATTGCCGAAAACGGTTACGTTTGTTAGATGTCTGCTTACATATAAAAACCTTTTGCATGCATAATTAAGTACTGATTCTGAAACGTCTCTTGACTTAAGTCCCCAACTAGGTTGGATTTTGTATCAAAAGCTTGAAATAAACGCTATTAGGAAGTTGTCGTATTCATATAAAGAGGACAGGATTGCAAGTAGCGCTTTCTTTGCTTTAAAATCTATTTCACTTGCCATATAATTCAAGGAAAGGCCTGAGGTAAATGTGACACCAACATAGGAGAAAGATAGATCGATGTCGAGTTTCTCTCCACCATAAGTCCAAGTATCATGTCTCGACAACCTTCCACCTTTCTTAGAATACCATGACTTTAAATTTCTGAGAATTTATCTTCAAGAAGCTAGTCTGAGAAAAGTTGTATAAAGCATTTAATTGCTTTTGTAGTCCACTTACTGTATCAGCTAATAGTGCAACATCGTCGGTAAACATCAAAAGTAGAACTTCTTTATCTTTAGTTTGAAGTTGGAGACCTCTGTAATTTTGATCTTGTTTCATTGTCTGAGCTAGTTCATTTATAAAAAGAGAAGCTATTTGTTGACTTTGGGTTACTAGCGTTTTGCACTAGTTCATTTAGCTTTTTGTCATACATATCAATTTTCTTCTTCTTACATTTTCGTTTTAAATTCTGTTTTAAATCTAAATACAAATCTACGTTAGCCGGTGTTCTATCTTTTCTGTAATTTTGTGAAGGTTCTATTTTCTCTCTTTTGCCTTTCAAACACTCACTGTCAAACCATGGCGACCGAGTAAGTTGTTTTTATTGTTTTCTGTTTTTGTTTACAGTAATGAAGAGATTGTTCAACAATTTTTGATACCTTTACACGAACATTATCAATTTGTTCATGTGTATTGTTTATTAAGTTTGTAATCTGCATTAACCCATTTTGTGTTTCTAATGCTTTCAATTATTGAATACGTTATTAAATAAAAAACTGACTAATTGCATGATTTGAACTATTGCAAATGGAATATTGTTAATGGATTGGTTGAAAATATTACCTATTTTGCAAACTCTATATGACTAATTTACAGAAGTTGATCAGAAAATGAAGACCGAAACAAAATCGTTTCAGTAGGATTAAAACTATAAATAAGTATCATGGTAATGGTTTCTCATTTTCGTTTCAGGCATGGGTCGTTCAGCAGCAGGCGTTTTGTATGCTATATCGTTACTACAGACAATCACAAATGCACCAACAACAGCTGCACCAACAAAAACAGCTGCAACAAACACAACAACTGCATCAGCAACAACTGCTGCGTCAACAACGACAGAAGCAACAGCAGCTGCGTCAACAACTGCAGAACCACAAACATCTGCGTCATCAACTGCAGAACCAACAACTGCTGCGTCAACAACTGCAGAACCAACAACAGCTGCGTCAACAACTGCAGAACCAACAACAGCTGCTTCAACAACTGCAGAACCAGCAACAGTTGCGTCAACTGCAGAACCAACAACAGCTGCGTCAACAGTCGCAGAACCAACAACAGCTGCGTCAACAACTGCAGAACCAACAACAGCTGCTTCAACAACTGCAGAACCAACAACAGTTGCGTCAACAACTGCAGAACCAACAACAGTTGCGTCAACAACTGCAGAATCAAAAACTGCTGCGTCAACAACTGCAGAACCAACTACTGCTTCGTCAACAACTGCAAAACAAACAACAGCTGCGTATGCTGCGTCAACAACTGCAGAACCAACAACTGCTGAACCAACAACAACTGCTTCGTCAACAAATGCAGAACCAACAACAGTTGCGTCAACAACTGCAGAACCAACAACAGCTGCTTCAACAACTGCAGAACCAACAACAGCTGCGTCAACAGTCGCAGAACTAACAACAGCTGCGTCAACAACTGAAGAACCAACAACAGCTACTTCAACAACTGCAGAACCAACAACAGTTGCGTCAACAACTGCAGAACCAACAACTGCTGCGTCAACAACTGCAAAACCAACAACTGCTTCGTATGCTGTCACAACAACTGCAGAACCAACAACTGCTGCGTCAACAACTGCAAAACCAACAACAGCTTCTTCAACAACTGCAGAACCAACACCGGCTTCGTCAACAACTGTGAAACCAACAACTGTTGCTTCAACAAATACAGAACCAACAAGAGCTGCATCAACAACTGCAGAACCAACAACTGTTGCGTCAACAAATGCAGAACCAACAACAGCTGCGTTAACAACTGCGTCAAATACTGCAGAACTAACAACTGCTGCGTCAACATCTGCAGAACAAACAAATGCTGCGTCAACAACTGCAGAACAAACAACAGCTTCGTCAACAACTGCAGAACGAACAAATGCTGCTTCAACAATTGCAGACCAAACAACAACTTCGTCAACAACTGCAGAACCAACAACTGCTGAGTATGCTGCCTCAACAACGGCAGAACCAACAACAGCTGCGTCAACAGTCGCAGAACCAACAACAGCTGCTTCAGCAACTGCAGAACCAACAACAGCTGCGTCAACAGTTGCAGAAACAACAACAGCTGCTACAACAACTGCAGAACCAACAACAGCTGATTCAACAACTGCAAAACCAACAACAGTTACGTCAACAACTGCAGAACCCACAACAGCTGCGTCAACAACTGTAGAACCAACAACAGCTGCTTCAACAACTGCAGAACCAACAGCAGTTGCGTCAACAACTGCAGAACCAAAAACTGCTGCGTCAACAAATGCAGAACCAACTACAGCTTCGTCAACAACTGCAAAACCAACAACAGCAGCGTATGCTGCACAACCAGCAACAGGTGCGTCAACAAATGCAGGACCAACAACAGGTGTGACATCAACTGCAGAACAAACAACCGCTGCTCCAACAACTGCAGAACCAAAACCAGCTGAGTCAACAACTGCAAATCCAACAACAGATGCGTCTTCAACTGTAGAACCAACAACTGCTTCGACACCAACTGAAAAACCAACAACAGCTGCTTCAACAACTCCAGAACCAAAAACTGATCCGTCAACAACAGCAGAACAAACAATAGCTGCGTCAACAACTGAAGAATCAACAACTGCTACGTCATCTACTGAAGAACCAACAAATGCTGTGTATGCTGCGTCAAATACTGCAGAACCAATAAATGCTGCGTCAACAATTGCAGAACCAACAACAGCTTCGTCAACAGCTGCAGAACAAACAAATGCTGCGTCAACAACTGCAGATCAAACAACAGCTTCGTCAACAACTGCAGAACAAACAACTGCTGCGTATACTGCGTCAACAACTGCAGAACCAACAACAGCTGCGTCAACAGTCGCAGAACCAACAACAGCTACGTCAACAACTGCAGAACCAACAACAGCTGCTTCAACAACTGCAGAACCAACAACAGTTGCGTCAACTGCAGAACCAACAACAGCTGCGTCAACAGTTGCAGAACCAACAACAGCTGCGTCAACAACTGTAGAACCAACAACAGATGCTTCAACAAATGAAGAACCAACAACTGTTGCGTCAACACCTGCAGAACCAACAACTGCTGCGTCAACAACTGCAGAACCAACTACTGCTTCGACAACAACTGCAAAACCAACAAAAGCTGCGTATGCTGCGTCAACAACTGCAGATTCAACAACTACAGAACCAACAACAGCTGCTTCAACAAATGCAGAACCAACAACAGTTGCGTCAACACCTGCAGAACCAACAACTGCTGCGTCAACAACTGCAGAACCAACTACTGCTTCGAGAACAACTGCAAAACCAACAACAGCTGCGTATGCTGCGTCAACAACTGCAGAACCAACAACTACAGAACCAACAACAGCTGCTTCAACAACTGCAGAACCAACAACAGCTGCGTCAACAGTCGCAGAACCAACA
>JAULCE010016677.1:0-22630 GCA_032359355.1 Macoma nasuta | reverse complement strand
GTTATATGGTGGTGTTAACGATTTCAGTATTGGTTTCAGAATTATGCTAAAAAATGATTAAATCATTTCCGCATAATCTCGGACTCATCCACGTTAAATTGAAAAGGGCGGTTTCCTAATAGAACTGTAAATGCTTATTTTAAGTTGATTTGAAAACATTTTTAAAAGGATCATTTTCTCATAATAAGCAAATGCTCAATGTGCCGCTGTTTTTTTTTATTTATTTATATCATTTACTCTAGAGACAACAACTGGTAAAATTTATATGGCTTTGGTTTAAAAAGGCGGGTTTCTTCTCAACCTCGCACGTGCCATATTTTTAAAAATGGCACATACGTGATTTAAAAAGAAAACCGACGATTCATTAGTTGTCTTTTAGGAAATAAATGCCTTTGGAAAATTTATGAATATGGACACTGATCTATGATTCAAATTATTTCACACTACGGTTAAATCTAGACAACATGTTTATTATATTTCTACCCGTTTTAGGTGTAAAATATAGGCGTTATCCATTAGCCGAATACAACTCGTCGGAAAACGTTTGCCACAAAAGATTATCATACTAGTACCCCTGTTAGAAAAATCTGAAAACGCGGGTACCGTGTTTAGTTGTATATTATGACGTCATGGAATGACCTTAAAGCGTTACATGCGTTTTGATAACTGTTGTATCAACATATATGCAGTTCTCTAATTGACTTGTTACGTTTTCATTTGAATGGTATTAAAATAAATATTACCAAAGTATGCATTCCTTGAAAATCGTATCACTTCTCGTTTTGTGTGTAAGAACCGCATCTGGCGCGACATTCGGTCTCTCCCGATACGGCTCTTACACACGCAGCTCAGTGATACGGCTATCCAGAAATGCATACTATCGTAATATTCCTTCTATATCGACATTAATAGAGATGTGTGTAGATGAAGGGAGGTATAAGTAATTTGAAGTACATGTATATCGAAATATTTGGCAGACACGTTATTTTCTGGCCTCGTTTTCACCCAACTTCTACGGCTGCAGAACTTGCACAATCACTTATCACTCAATCACTCAAGATATTGAGCTCAAGTCTATAAGCTTGATTGCCAGTAAAGCATTTCACTGGCAGTCAAACATTTACTACGATGTGGTTTATATAAGCTTCTAAGAGGGGTCGGGTGAGGTGTGTGAGACATAGCCTGCAGGGTCTTTTTTCTACTTTTGAGATTGAGAAAGAGCTCGGCAAGTAAAGTGAACGATGGACCTGGAACATGGATATACCTTTGCAGACTTAAGAGCCAAGTAATACATATGCTAATAATAGGTTGCGATTTCATCTGACCACGCATTTCGTTTGCAATCGTTGAAAATCGCGTTTCGTCACGAATAATGTTTTCGCAGTTGTGCGAATCATTTAAGTCGTGCACGAATATTCAATAAGATTGATGCAACTGAGTTTATATCAACCATTGTAAAGTATTTTAAATAATAAAATCGGTAAATGGTTTTCGCACGTGTTTCAAAATCAATTTTAAGTCCCAATTATATTTGTATCGCGTTCACATGTAACCGATAATCGAAACTGATCGCATATCAAATCGCAGCACAGTGGTGGTATTGATAGTAAAACTATTGCAAGTGACAAAAGTCGCAAGGAAGTTGTAAGAGACTTTGTTACTGATAGAAAGGCTCAAAGTTCTGTGAGTCAATTTCCAATTATTGTAGTTATTAAAGCAATACTCCCAGCATTTTAAATTGACCTTGTCCGAGTAGGACACACATGCTGTTTCTTATAAAGATTAATGTAGATTGCTCTTATGTCAGATATTCCTTTTTGTGTATAATTATCTTCTCTTTTGTTCGTGACCGATGTTAGATCAGCGATACGTACCGTTAAACCTGTATTAAGCGGTTACTCAAAAATGACGCATTGGTTGTCTTTAAGACTAGTGGTCCCTGAATGCACATGGAAAGTGATACATATAGTTTATAAAAGAGAGCCCTGCAGGACAGGTTTGATTGTATATCGGCAAATTTGGCCAACCATTTGCCAGTCAGTTGATAACGCATACTAGTTATGACCAGTCCACAACCAAGTTCACCCCGTTTATCGAAGCAGAATAAGCTAAACATCTGCATCTAGCGCACTGAACTGGTATTCAATTCAGGGCGTGAGATTTTTCCTGTAACATAAGTACCTTATGTCATCTAGCATCCATTGATTGAATATGTATGACTGTTTCATTACTCGTTAGAACAAATGTTTACTCCCATCAACACATTTTGCTTAGGGTCAGGTGACGATGATGCATGTATTGCAAGGTTATTACAAAATCGGAAGAAAAATATGGATCTAAACCAAGTATAGCGACACATTATTCAATGTTTCATTATTAGTACAACGCAACGTTTAATCTACTTTCTAACTAATGTATGTTTCTAACTTTTAAACCAATAAGACGAGAGGATGTGTACTGACGCGGTAAACTATCGTCAAATAATGTGCACAAAGCAATACCTCTCTGTTTTCGTAGCGTTGTGCGGTCTTATCCCAAACTATTTGTCCTGTAAAGTAAAACAAATATATCACATTACCGATAGGGCGACAGTAAAAATGTTAACCTTCCCCTCGGTTTATATCATTTCCTCAAAGTGACAATTTTACTGTCATCAAAGCAGCAATGTAGTATTTATATTATCGATTTTCTCATATGTATTTATTAAATTAATACATGTTTCGTTAAGTTCACATACTTCTAAATATATTGTTGTTTCTGTGTCAGGTAAAGCCAACACAGCGCTTATAAAGATTGGGAAGGACAAGAAGCTGACCTTCATTGTGGACGAACTGTATCCAAATCCCAGTGTATTCTTAGTCGCAACTGTCCCCAAGGTTAGTTATGATAGATATATGACTGTCGTCGCGGGATAGCAGACATTCAACTATATAAAAAATGTCAACCTAGATCACATTATGCATGTTAAAACTCTCACACCGTCAATTGAATCTTTAAAAACAAAAAATTGTCTCATACTGCAGAACTGACAGATATATTGCTTCAATAAATGGTGAAATGTTAAACTTCGAAACAACATGGGAATAGTACAAAAGTATTATTGAACAATAACATCAGCTTAGGAGTGTATAGATTTCAAACACTTTAGATATCTAGGAGAAGTACTACAAAACAATCGAATCTTTTCAGGTACCATGCACTCTCTGAATATCCAGATGGATCATTTCCTAGTCTCGACCCCAACCAACCATTTTTTTTTTTGTCTTTTTTCTTTTTTTTTTTTTCAAGCTTTTCTACTTTTTCTATAAACACAGGAACGAAACAGTTCAGTTTCGCACGTTAGGCATTTTTATTACTTACTTTTCGGAGGAAAACTTTTAATTTTGGATCAGGTACTTGGCTCATCATTAGATTGTTAGCCCCAAACCTCCGTATTAATCTCATTTGCTCGGTGTCCTGTTTCCGATACTCCATATGGGCGTGGGCGGGGAGACGGGAGGATGAATATTTTGTTTTAAATAAGGATAATCGCTTAACGTCTTGTTTGGATCCCGGCTTACACCATAGTGGTGGAGGCCTGGGGCCGGTCAATAAGAATGGATATGTTTTTAACAATTCGACTCTGAGAATTTCTTTGATGATAATCAAGCCCGATTTACTTTAGGTTTCCTTTCTAATTGAATTTGATATATCTTTTTTTTAATTTCTGTATGTGAAATATTTCTGTATTTGATACTGAGTCACTTTGATAGGTTGTCTCCCTTGTGGGCTAACTGCGCTCGTGAGTATAGGCCAACTATTTGTGCGCCTCTTTTTTCTTATTAAGCAGTTCAACTTAAATATAAACAAGTATTCGTTACATTATAGTATGCCAATGTGTAATGTGTGACGGGGGATCCCTGACCCACTCATATTAATGACGGGGAAAATAAATGGGTAACAGGAAATTGTGGCTGAAATTAAAAACAAAATATTCTGCTCTTTCAACGCAGCCCTTAGTCATATAACATACCATTTGTAATTTATTAAATGGTTAAGAGCGATGTATAGTACAATTGCAAACAATGAAGACTCTGACCTAAGGTCACTTCGGAGACGAGCCGGCTGGTCTGGTTTTGCACCGTTTGCACCCTCAGAGTGCCGATCGGCCCTTAGTCTACTTTTCATTTAATAAACGGCCTTAATGTGCATTGGGTGGCTATAAGCACGACTAAGGGTATATTTGCATGAGTGGAAATATTGGCTGGTCGATACGGCAATAAACTCAAACGTTGTAATGCGGGTATGACAATCAACTTAGTTTCTTTTAATCTGAAACAACAGATCGGCTTCAAGGATCGAATTAACGAAATCATGATAAGTTGCTGTAACTCAAACGTTTTTTGTTCAACGTTCAAACCTTAATTTCTTTTTTTAAATGCAAGCAAACATTGAATGAAATGACTTTTAATATTATGACGAAACCTTGAGTAAGAATTAGATTAGAGTAAACTATCAACTTAGGAATATGTTCGTGATATATGAATTCGAATAGCTCATTAATAGTGAGACAGCTGCATTTCAAGGAAACGCTTCACAAAACGTATTAAATAAATAAATACAGCAATGCAAGTTATGCCGACATGTCTTTCATACAAAAGAATTACAAGGACGCGTCACTTTATCGAGGGGTTCGGTTCTCTAGCTTTAATTTGCTTCTGACCAAAAAAAATGCCAACGCCGAACATATTTCGTCTATTTGATAATACCTTGATCTGATACCTTATTTTTATAAAAATTGTAATGTATGAACTACCGAATTAGGTGATTTACATTTGCATCTGGATGATAACACTTCGCTAAGCATTTTACATAAGTATGTCCTTTCTGTGCTACATGTTGCAAATCAGCGTTTTACATACTTGCTGGTTGTTGAGCGTACATAACGATAGCTAATAAGAACTCTATTAAGTTTTCAGAGAAACTGAAAAAAATATTAGTTTAACTTATTGTTATACATGTATTCCATTCACATCATTTTACAATATGAAACAAAGTTTGTATTCACGGAAGACTTGGCATGATGAATTAAATTTATAAGAAAGAGGTATTTGGATGGGGTTTCAGTTAGAAACAAACATGGATAGGTGTTAATGTACATTTTGCCACATACTTAACAAGGACAACTAAATACTACTGCGACCGAAGGAAACCACTGCGACGCTGTATAATACAGAAACAATAAATGTCCACTTACTGATGCAGAAAATGAATAATTTTACAGTGCCTCCAAAGGACCTCTGAATATTTTACTTGATATATTTCGATTTGAAGGCTGCAGAACGAACCGTTGCCAGTAAATTACCGTAACGTTTGTATGATATATCTCTTTTGAATTTTGAATTCAACAATGCATTTTACTGCGACATAATTTGTGTAGAACATTCTTGAAAAAAATGGAAAGAAAATACAGGATACCACTACATGTACTACTTCTACTACTTCTTCTACTACTTCGACCTCTTTATCTCCTTCTTCAGGAAGTTTGTAAAATATATTTTTTTAATAAAGCATCACTAACCACGATTTTCAAATCAACGTTAACGTGTATTTGTTTATTCATAATAATTGCTTTGGAGAATACATAATATCTTCAACGTATAATACATGAATGATAAGATATCCGAGTTCAGCTATCTTTTACACGTTTTTGAAAAATGTATGTTTAATTTCACTTTCTGACTCTGACAGACTCACTTGAAACAATGAATGGCTCAGATAAGCCTTACTCACTCTCTTAATTAACTATCTTAAACGGTCATGAAAGAAGGTATCAAAGTGAGGTAAAGTCGTCGATTAATGCAGAATGATAGTAATGCAGAAAGTACTGTATGAGCTTTCTGCATTACTTTCAATATCCCTTAAGCAAAATCCTGTCTTAAAAACCACCTTTGACTCATTTTTAAGTTGTAGCTCAAAACAGCTTGGTATGTATATACTTTGTCTGACTAGTTCTCAGTCATGTGAAAATATCAAGTGACTTCTGGGGAAGTGCCTTCTATGAATCAACGATGGCAGCGATAATTGAAATCAAATCAAGGTGATTTGTCTAGATTCTTTCAGAACAAAAATAAAAGTGAAAATACTAAATCCGCTGTCAATGTATTGATTCAAGTAAAATGGAACTAAGTGTGTCAAGATCCTTACGGATTACGGTGATCAGTCATTCAGAGGAGGACAAAACCTCAACAGAATACGGCGATAAGTTATATTTTGTAATTGTTCAGATGTGCTTTTCTTAACTTTTGATGTAAATTAAACTGCTAACGGTGTTTCGAATACCAAGACAAAACTATGTTATCATAGCTCCCTTTATTTGCATCTGCATGGCGACTATCGTAATCACATGTATGTTACACCTGTTTACCACAAACAATAGGCTACCTATCTAATTTGGAAGCATGCAGGTTTCAGGTTCTCTCTCATGCAGTGCTAGCAGCCAACATGCGGACTACCAGAGGTGTGTGTGGACATCTAGTCAAGCCTTGTCTGCAGGAAACTACAACTACAGCGTGATAGTGACAACAGTGACTCAGGCAGAGCCCGTCACAGGCACATTTAAAATAGGTATAGCGTCGGGTTTGTATACGTAAATTAGTAAGTGCCAATATTACAACCATGCATGTGCCATTTAAAACAAATTTTAAAGTAATGTAAAAGAAAACAAATGTGAATGTGAACGATTTTGTTTTGGTAAACACGTATTTTTCTTCTAAAGAATTGACATAAACAATGTTCACCTAACGATTTGCAATATTTGCGTACGTGCCCCGGTTCACATAGCACAGATCATGCTTAAACAAAGTTTACATGTGTGCTTTATATGTTTATATCTTCCTCTGCTCTCCAACTAGTTACTATAGTATCGTTTGATTTTGACCGTGGCTTCACTCTTGGTTTATAAATTTCAATAGATATTGTAATATGTCAAAAAATATAGACCCTGATCAGAGTGTTCTTGTAAGAGCCCTAAAATGTGGGTCTTATTCTCATCCATACTACTGTTTCTTACAATGTTACTTTATGATGCTCTTTAGATCAGGTTCCGTATTGACAAAGCGTCTTAGTAAAACAACTTAAACGAAAATATCAACAGCAGATTTCTCTTTATTAACATAATATATTTTAATGAAACTTTGCATGCTTGTGAAAAACTATGTTTTCACAAGCATGCAAAGTTTCATTGAACTATACTTAAAAATAAAATGGAAATCTGCATTTGAAACTTTCACTTGATTTTAAGATTTTTCTAAGACGCTTTGTGAATACTGCCCCTGATTGCTATAATCAATATCTTTACAGAAGCATGTCGCTGCTGACGAAGTAACTCCTGGGTCTTAATAATGTTCTCTTTTCGTTTACACAGTGAGTCCAAATCAACCAGAATTTTTAAATACCTACGACATCAGCAATGGTAGAGTTGTCATCTGGGGTATTGAAGGTACTTCACTAGTTCTCCAGTGCGTGTCACGTGGTGGCTTCCCCGAGCCCACGGTTACCTTATACAGAAGGACTGAAGCTCAAGAGCATTTATTGGCCACAGATAATACTACAAAGAAGGAGGAGGATAATACATACACAATAACATTGGCTCATCTATTCATAGTATCAAAGGAGAACTATGGACAAACTTACATCTGTAGATCTTCATACCCTCAAGCGTCTTCTAGATATCAAGATCTAAAACAGACGACAGTCCATCTATATGTTGAAAGTAAGTATCCATGCGATATAAGCGCAAAATTGTCATACTACTTAACACACATACTCTGCTGGTAAACAACACTTTGTTTGAATAAAACAGTGGGGTTAGAAGATACAAAACATTTCAAGCATAAATTGAATTACATGATACCTCAGTAAATTAAGAGGGATCATCCTTTTTTAACAAATTGAAAACGCGTTTTTTAAAAAAATGTAAAATGAAACAACGAAGATTACCGCCAATAAGATTTGTTTTGGTCAAGGATGGTTTAATGTAAACAGAACAATAATAATCCATACAGCACGATTTCAGATGAGACGCAAATAAAAAATGCATTTACTAAAATAAATATTTCTTAATCAAACTGTATGTTGTGACCTTTCTTAGAATCGTCTTGAAAACACGTTCTGTGAATCTAATATTATATTTGTTCCCCGTGCTACATCCTACGAGGTTTATATTTCACACCTTATTCGCTTCGCTTGGGCCTGTCATTCCGTTAAGAATTCAAGTGATCGCAGTCGTGTTATTATTCGTAAAACCTTCTCTAAATTCCATTATCGAAATATCTCCCTCATTTGCAAGTATAAATGTTATTTAAAGGCGCTCCTGTGTCAAGGTATTTCACACCCAGAGTTTTATGGCGATGTGATTTTCAAGCTTCTGTAAATAGCTGGAAATGCCCATTTTCACACTTTGTTTCCTAAACGTATTAAAACAAATCATTCAGAAGGGCTATGATCCAATAATTTTACAACGCACTGCACCCTTTTACAGCTGCTGGTCATAACGTTTCTCTCTAAGCTTGTGCGACGACATGAAGGTCATAATACTCTATGAAAACTACTTTGAAAGCCGAAAACGGAAGGAGTATGTCGGATATTTGTATTTTGCCCGTTCTGCCGTGCCCTTGGTTGCTGCTGTACAGTTACTCTGACTTCTGAAGTCATTGAGTACATTTGATGATTGGCGAAAACAGTCTTTGTTTGTAATAATTCTATTTTACATATAATTTACAACTGGATTTGCCATCACTGACGTTGTGGAGCAGTCAGACGGGGATACCGTTTATTTACACTGTACGTCTGATTGGGGGATGATGGGATAAAATTGAGGTTTGGCACTCCTTAACCGGTTTAAACCCCCAGTGGCGTATTTGCCACTGGACGTTCTTAGGCGGTACTCCTATCTTCACCGTAGATTTATGTCTGTTTTTTGTTCATATGTGTCTTCTATATGTAGCGTATGTTTGGACACGCGTGTATGTGTGTGTGTGTGTGTGCGCGCGCGCGAGTATGAATGTGCTGAGAAAGTACTTGTTTCTGTTCTGTTTGGGTGGCTGTTTGTTTTGTATGTGGTATGTCCTGCAAGACCTTCTTATCTACGATTGGTAGATGAATTAAAAATGTAATAAATGGTCGAAAGAATTAATTAATACATGTGTACATTTATCTAAAACCCTATAAAAAAGTTATTTTATGGACTCAATAAAACCGAGTCTGCAATTTTCTCTATATGAATTGGCTTTCTTGCCTTTTAAGGATCACCCTTTTAAAGAATTTATTCACAAACCCCAATGACTATCATAAAAGATAATTGAAAACAAAAATACGAACGCATATTCTTAGACATTCAAATATAATCAGAAGTATACATAGATTTGGTATGGTATCAAATTGGTTTCAACAGACTAAGACTCTAGGACTAACTAGGACTGATTTGATTCAGCAAACCTCATTTAAAATGACCCCACACAATACTCCAGGTTTTCTTATTTCCATACGGAAAAGCATTACGTTTTCAATCCAATATTGAAAATGTACGTAAATAATTTATAAGTTGTGTATTATGTTAATGATTTAAATGCCGTTTTCTCTTCACAGGCATAGGCATAAATATATGTATATATAAAGTGAATGATAAAGTGCCTCTAAAATTGAGTTATACTATGTTAAAGGACCAATCGCAATAGGTTGGGCTACGTACGCTTCAGGTTCGTCTGTAATAATAACTCCCCTAATCAGTGACAAGTCTGATTTTTGTGAAATCGTATTTTGACGCTTCTATTGCAAATGATTTTTGAAAACATTTTGATGAATGAAGCATTTACTCATATTAAACAAATACTAAATTTCTCAAAATATTTTCTAAACAATTTAAATTTTAAATTTAATTGCTGTTAGATATTCACATATTTGTATTCATATTAATTCCTTTTCATCAGATTATTATCATTTACAAATGGATAAGTCTAAAACTAGCATTTCACTGTAAAGGGTTAAAGACGGTCGCTACAGTGTCATAATTATATGTTAAAATCTAGATTTCTTTGAACACCTTAAATTTCTATATATAAAAATAACAGTTGAACAAAGTTGCATACCATGAAAGCTATCGAAAATACATATTTACAGTTGAAAACAAACAAAAATCTAACACATTGTTTGTTTTTAAATTTACTGACAACAAGAATTTGATAAGTTTGTTACATCATTAATCTTAAGCCTTATTTCACCAGATTAAGACAAAAATATATCGGTCACCAGGTAAACACAGTACAGTCTTACACTATTATTTTAACGTTTAGCAACACTGTGGGAAAAAACATTGTTTTTTTAAACAAACTGGGTTTAGATCAGCTCATAATTCAGAAACCGGGTATGTGTCGAAACGGTTTGCTACATGCCATAATTAACATAAAATTGTCCTCTACCTTATTGAACAGTACATAACCTGGTTAGATGCTGAACCGAACATTTGACAGTCTACATTGTTTGCCGAGACACAACCCATTGATATATCACTTATTTTATATTGACTATAGCATAACTATTGTATAACTGTAGCCATTTTCATTAAATGCCTTTCTGACTGTAAGGTATTTCAAATAATTCCGATTCTAGCTGATTTATGGCATTTTGGAAACAACAGTCTTCAATTCTCGTTGTAAACCAATTTGTTTGGAATTCCATTGGACGGGCCAATTAAAGATGAGGTCTATATAAGTTGAGCACTTGTCTCATTTGACACATCAAGCTAAAGTTGATACATCGAGAAACCGTCAAGCTCGTAATGACTCCTGCTTTTATAATAGAAATCACGGTTTGAATGTGATGACATTTATTCATTTTTTAGATTATAATATCTTTTTTGAATGGTGTAAAATAAACATTGGCGTTGTATGATCAGGGGTTTTATGATTTTTGCAACATTCGGTTTTCCGCCATCAACATACCAAACGATGTAGTATTATTTCACATATTTATCTTACGTATATTACATCTTATCGTAAAACCATTTGAGACAACAGTTTCAAACACGGCTGTATTTGGTATAAGAGTCATAACGTGATATGTCGAGGTTGGCCGGGCTTGTTTTATAAGTTTATAAGTAAAAGTTACAAAAAGTTCAAATTAAGTTCGAACTTTGGGCAATTGGAACTAAAAAAACAGTCCCTAAAATTTTGACACACATCATGAAAGCAAAAAAGGTATTGTTTTGGCTGTGAATTTAGATTCGATTAAAGCATGAATTCAACATAACGGCGGTAATTCACTTTTTTGTGTTTAGGCAAACCCCCCTCACCTACTGCATTTAGCTTCATCGGATATTTGGCAGCACCATCGTTTTATTGGGAAGGATCATTCACTGGTGGAATAGAACACTCCTTTGTTATTGAAATCTCTCAAGTGGGCAACAATGTATGGCTAGAGAAACTGGTGGTTAATGAAACAGACGAAGTCCAAAGATTACCTAGTGGAGGTTACATAGCAGACATTATAGGGCTGGGTACCGGGTCGTTTATGGCGAGGTTACTGGCGAGAAACAAATTCGGACAATCTGATTACCTCACGCTGAACTCTTCGTTTGTGTCTCGTGGTAAGCACTCAATCTTTTGTACATCTTTTTAAAACAGTATTATTTCTCTTTGTACAGATCGCTATATTTTTTAAAGCTGCAGTTGAGTCAGTATTTCCGATCTAGGATGATATTTAGTCAAACCAGTGTACACTGCACAGGGTACGACTAAGAATTTCTGTTTTCGGAAATTTATACCGCACATCGAGGATCATGCCTGACTTTCACTGAATGTCTTGAGCTGAGATCGGGTTCATACTCAAAAATTCATCTTCATATATCAGCCTTAATATTATTGCTACTGCTCTATGATTATTAAATTTGGCACGATCTCCGCTCAATCGAGACGTTAAGTGAAAGCCGGGCCAGGAACAAGGCCAAAGCTTATATAGAGTAACAAGACTAGATTCGAGAATTCCAAAGCCAACAGTGAACGGTTATTTCTGCAGCAGTTCCAAACTCACCTGAATGTAGCCAGTCAGTATCTACAGCAGCTGTAGCCGGTGGAATCGCAGCTGGAGTGTTCAGCATTATCGTTGCTGTGGTTGTTATCGTCATCGTCAGAAAAAGGATGCAGAGGCCGAGAAAAGGTACGATAAAAAGTGTTTAAATATAAATAGCTCTTAGAGTGATAAAAATACAAGAGGCTGCTCAAATTCGTGTCTTCTTATCGGTCAAATATGCATATTGGCCGAATGTCTAGACATCGAGGTGTTCGGCATCTCAAGAGTATTAAAACGGTTTTAAATTATTTATTTGGTGGCGATACTATTGATAAACGGACACTAGATGACAGTAAAACGTATTGGACTCTTTGCATATCTTGGATTGCAACATGTTGAGGGTAGATCTACTAAAAATAACGGGCATGGCTTCATACTTTTTGTACTTACACCGTAATATGCTAGGGAAGTTTGGTAAAAGCTGGAATAGTGTCTACTTCATTAGCCCCTAATCAGTATCAATAAAGGAGGTATCCTTAGCTGGTGTGACGTTTTATTTAACTCATATGTCATCTTAACAGTTGTCATTTGTTATGAAAATCCTTTCGGGATATAATTAAATTTTTGCCTGCTGTTAAAACGTCTTTCATATCAATTCATGTTCTCTTGGAAACATCTACATTACTTTATCCTATTGCAAAGATTAACCTGTTTTCATGGTTGGATTATTTATAGTCAAATATAACGTTTAATTTTACAACGTACTTGCTATATCCTCTGGGGTACCCTGATATTTTACGCCAAATTCAATATTCATGGCATCCTATAATGCAATGTTATGCAAATATCAAAATCATATGGATTGATAGAAAAGAGTTAGCTACATGCTTTATCTTTGACATTTTATAAATACGCCCTAGACTTTGATAGTCGTAGAACGATGTGTCAACTATTTAATTCTTAAATCCATATTTCATAGATCCTGTTTATATCCTACCATTAATATTAGTTATATGTGTCTCTTACTTCTGCTTGCTTTATTGTATTTGATTTTGCTGATATTTTGGTTACTACCGACATATTTTGGTTCGAAGTCGGGTATCGAAATATGTAAAGAGAGACTATTAAAATTCTAAATAAACGTATAAACAGATATCTATATTCATGTTTAAAACAAACATTTTCTCTATCAACGTTTTACCTCATGAAAACGCCTTTACGCGCTTTTGTTGTACTATACATTAGAAATCGTTATAGGAAATAGGGGCTTATAATGAGTTATATGTTCCATTTTCATCAATGTTTTCAAAACAATTTAAAATAGCATATTAGGTAAAGGACTGATTGCTTGTAGGAGGAAACGTTTTGTGCTTGTTTACAAAATCAATGTTTGAAGCGAAGGCCAATCATGCTCTGTTGAACTGCACGCTATTTAAAGGGTCCCAACAGCGAGGATCCTGTAATGTTCACGTGTTTACGAGCCAATTTCCATTTCAATTTATACGGAAATTTAATTTGCAGTATAATAATTGATGAGCTCATTTTTCAACGAATGATTGTAAACTTCTTGTTGTAGCTGTGGACAAAGGAGACACCCATGGGTATGTTACTATAGGACCGTTATATTTCGACAGTGACGTCACTCTTTGTTCACAAAGATATTGTAAAATGTAAAAAAAAATAAACCCAGATCAGAGGGGTTTATTGGAGCCCTCTGGTATGAGTCTTTAATGTTTGCTGTAGGAACACTCTGATCAGGATGTTTTATTGTTTGACATTGTTATATAACTTTCTTCATAATATTGAAAAAGTAAACAAAGTGCCATGGTGGGTTATTGATAGAACAGTAGAATTAAACATTATTAGCTCTAAGCAGGCTACTGTAAAAGCCGGCTGCTGATATTGCCGCCTGCATGAGGTTTGTTCTTTATTAGATTCGCTTCCAATTTGATATTAGTATTGTCTGAGTACCAAGGCAATTGAATCTTGATCAGACGAAGAGTTACACATCGTCTGACCCGAATTCATAATGTTTGGAAATATTGCTATGGTTGGTACGCCTTAAAAATCGAATTACAAAACCAAACATGTAGACTAATGTTCAAGAGTGATATTAAAAGATGTCTTTTTTTAGTTTACGTATATATTTACTATCAATTTGTATCTAGTTTACATAAAGGAATGTTTATAAATAAACCACAACCACTGAAATGTATTGAAATAAGCTTACTTCTATAATGGAATGGCCGTCTTGTTTGATATTGTTTGTGTTTCAAAACCTTTTAATTATTGCAGAAAACAAAACTTTGGTACCTTTAGATTAAAAGTTGTTCTTTTATCAATTGACAAGTATAGTAGCTGGTCCAGACGGATAGTTTTCACAACAGAAGCATTAAGTAAAGCCTTTATTAATAAAACATAGAACATATAATAAATGATGCCTTTACACAGGGGACCGATCCAAACAGAACAAGGCAATGCAGCAATCTTCTATACAATATTACTCCATACGCTATTTTAGACACACTCATAAAGAAAACACATGATAAAAATGAAAATTATATTGGAGAAAGAAAGACACAAATTTGGAAGTGCTTTGAAAATATCGTTTTGCGCCTTTTGACGCCTCTGCATCAGATTACTATTCAAATACTTGGTGGGAAGTTGAACATTTGCTCATTATGATAAATATATCTATTTCCCATAAAGACTTAAGTCGTCTGCTACATGGGCGTCAAAAGGCGTATCTATGGAGCAATGTTAACAACATCCTGCATTACCTTCAATCTGCATTTAGAGGTAATCTGTCTTTAAGTTATCCATGTCGCTTCATAAGTAACAACAAGTTGACCCTCCAAAGAAAATAAGAATGGAGTTGTGTTTTTTAATGTCACAGAAAGTTCATTTGAGACATTTAACTCCTAAACAGGGGCAGTGATATTCAAATGCAAGATCGTAAAGTCAGCGAACACCATTACAATGACATGTCTCCTGATGCAGGTTAGTATTTATCTTTAGAATTATAAACTTTTTGGTTTGTCAAAAACTTTGGATTCTAATTAATTACAATACATATTACAAATATGTGCATGGAAAGCTGTTTTTACAATTTAAACATACACTATGTTAAACTTTTGAAATATTGCGGGGGGTACCGAGCATACGAATGTAACGGGTAAATTCTATAATTGTATATTTTCATATTATGCATGGTTGCCAGTGCATGTGTTGACGAGGAAAGCACACATAAACATTCCTGGACAATATCATGCCATATTGTACGGAGTCAAGGAAATAACACGTTGTCAAGGGCTGATATTGTCATGGAACCCTGGCACCAGATTAAATATATATTACTGTTTCTCTGAACTGTTAGCCCCGTTGCAGATAGCTGCCCGACGTCTACTGACAAAATTCAAGGCCTGTGTCATTTCGATCATGACCTATTCATACATGTTACATTTCGAATCTCGGACTGCAAAAACTAACCGCCTTTTCGAGGGTCACTTTTATATGCGTTGATAACGCAGTAGTATCTATTTTAACCACGCCTCCCAAAACATTTTTTTATATATTTTTATGACGTCAAAATCCTGGTTATCGCGTAAACTCTATCGAAACAACGTCTCGAATGTAGCTTTTTTTAGGATAGCTTCTGGACGTGGCTAAAACTTTTAAATACAACCTAACCTGTGGTATAAACAATATAAATAGAATATCACTCTATAATTATAGATGAAGGAAGATCGAGTTTATTTCATTTTCAGTCATTGCTATGGGAATATAGAAGAATGTTATTGTGTGAATATCGGCCTGTTTTTTGGTTTGGTTTTTCACTATTTAACCCAAACCAAAATAAGGACCGATATTCATACAATCAACCCTGATTCTATAGCTCGCCAAACCTTTTTGGTTTTCCATTCTACGTTTACTACACTTATACCTCTTTTATCAGATTTGAGCATTCTGAAATAACATGAGACTATATTGTATTGCATCAGTTATCAACTTAAATATATTTAGTGTTACAGTCGCGTAGTGTTGCGTAGTGTTTCAATTGATGTTGAATATACGAGTCTTCTTAAAAAGATAAGATAGTAAAACAAATATGTAAAACAAATCTGTTGTACATATTTACACCACCGATATAGTCGCTATTCCTGTTATATTTGAAACGTTTTAAAGGCGTTTGTGGCAGTAAGGGTGATTTTTTTCTTCTAAATCATAGATTTTGTTTAAACTTTGTAGTGTAAAAGACCATGCAAATAGATCTACTTCTTGAAAAATTAAAATGACAAATAAGGGTCGCCGATATTTCTAAGATTTGGTTGACTCTTTTCTTTCGACAAATTTCTTTTCTGTGGTTTAGAACCATATAGAGCCATTTACCATTGCACTCATATAAACAATTGATTAAGTGCAATGGGAAAAATGCATTTGCATTTTTCATATTGCATTTAAATCATTAATGAACAAATAACAAATGGTTATACATACTATTTAAAAACAATGTTAACAGGTATAAAACACTCGTACATCTGTGTTACGTAACTCTCGCGAGGGCCGGGGTTTGTAACTGCCGCAAACACCTTTACATGGAAAGTCAAAGGCACGGTTAGGTTGCTTTGATCGTTAGCAACTTTTATCATCAGTTGAAATTGCGGTGAACTGGTGAACTAAAAATATAGGTATGCAATTATTATTTTATATGCTTCTAATTGTTTTCATACAGTTCGAGACCTCGACGAGGGAACCAGTTCAAGGTATAAGTATTTATTAATGAATTAAACACGCTGCTAAATGATTGGTCCTTTTGGTGGTAATTTAACCCATCCGCTGCTTACCTCGAACCATAGTGTCATATGCAAACAGCTTAAATCCGGATGAGACGCCAAGTAACTCGACGTCTCATTTGGATCCAAGTTGCTTGCACTCGGCAAATATATTTGCCAAAAATCAAGTTAATCTGTGAAGTTTGAAAATGAAGCAGACGATATATTGCGCATGCGCAAAATTTATTCTGGTAGTAAAGTGGTAAAATGTGTAGTTCGCAATTACTTTCAGATAATCTGAATCAAAAGAAAAAAGAACAGGATAAAGGAATTAAATAATAGTTTCCCGATTCTTCTATGATTCGGCTAAATGTTGCGACAAACAATGGAGTCCCATATAATACTTTCCTAGGTGGCGACTTATCTGGTACTGCACTGCTTGTCACGGTGATTACAGTAGATTGTGAAAACATTGTGGAAAATTGAGCATTTGCAACATTGTTTTTCATTACTACAAAATCGACACGTCCTCTCTCCTAGATTTGATTTAGTCTCAAGTGACACATGCTGTTAGTCATTTAAAACCTAAGTTATACGATATTCTCAAATGGTGTTTTTATCTCCTGTGTTATTTCAACAATAATTATTCATATTTTTTAATCATAGAGGAAAAAAATATTAACCAAGTGTCGTAACATGGAATCTCTAGCTGACACAATATTTACTGACAGTCAGAACTAGTTCAACTTGTTTACATTTCAAAAACAATGAATACCAATATTTTACTTTTCATGTACGAAATTGTTGTTGTTGTTTTGCCTCAATCAATGGCAACAACTAAAAAGGGTTGCCCTGGAATAGCATCGGATTTAGACTTTAGAGGGGTCGCGAACGGTGGTTTGAGTGATATTAAACCCACACTAGGGTTAAAATCATACAGTTCCTAAAATCATATTAATATTGCGTACTGTTGTGAGTTAACGCATAATCTATTCCAATGTATTAAACTTTACCCCAAGTGTTCGCATATTTTTAACATTTAATTCAGTACTTATGTTCAATGATAAAAATAAGGGGGCATACTGAAATCAGCTTGTCTGTCTGACCGTCTGTCTGTATGTCCGTCTGTAGACGAAGCCGTGTCCGCTCTGTAACTCCTACATCCATGCAAAGACTTTAGAATACTTTGGCAGAAATGCTCATCACAACAAGACGACATGCAAAGCGCATGATTCATGCATATATATTCAAGGTCAAGGTCCCAAATCAAGGCCAAACGTCTTAGTCTCAAATTTCGTGTCCGCTCAGTATCTTTCCGACCCCTGGAAGGGTTTGAAATGCTATGCCACAAATGTTCCCCTCAACAAGAGGACTTGCAGAGCGCATGATTCAGGCATATGTGTCCAATGTCAAGGTCACAAATCAAAGTCAAATATCTCAGCCTCAGATTTTGAAATGCTTTGGCAAACATGTTAACAATAATAATACGAGTGCATGATTCAGACATGTGTCTAAGGTCATGGTCATAAATTAAGGTCAAATATGTTTGTCTCAATATTTGTTTCCCCTCCATATCTTGCAAAGCCCTTGAATAATTTTAAAGTGCTTTGCTACAAAAGGTCAACACAACATAAGGACGTGCATACTATATGATTCAGGTATATGTGTCAAAGGTAAAGGTCACAATTCAAGGCCAAGTATTGTGAAGCGGGTATTCCAGGTTGCCGACGGCGACATTTCTAGATTTTATATGAAATCACATTTTGACTAATGGTATCTTGATTTCAATCGAAAGTAACCATCATTTGACGATATTCCAGTTTTCACAATACACTATTTTTGCGTTACAGTCACTTCTCGTAAAGTCGAAGTCTTGGGGACTAGAATTATAAATCAGAATTACTACAAGTTAGAATTCAATTTGATCTAACGGTAATTCGAACTAAATCATAGTTCCCCTTACTTTGACACGTATCCACCAGCAAAACCTATAGTGTTAATTCAGATTTTACTTTATGTTCTATTATGGTATCAATTTAACCGAATTCTAGATAATGAGGTTTAGAGTCCAATTTTGATTATTACATGTATAGTAGGCACATAATATTACGATTGGTGCAATAGTCCATACTTTCTATTTTAGAAATGTTTATGAAAAACTTGACGGAGACAGATTACCAGATCGCCTTTATGAAGCTATGTCACCTGCAAGTGGTAATTACTTAGGGAATGTTATCACTGTATGTATATCGGAGTCATCGTATGATGCAACCATAAAGTTGTCAACAGTCATAAAGTTATTAACCGGTCATATAGCCCTTTCCTCCACAAGCTATTTTAATACTTATCTATAAGGAAAGAATCTGATGACAAATATACAAATTTAGGCAAAAGGAAAATGCCAAGTTTGAGCAAACATTGCAGGAATGGAGCATTTGCTCGTTTCGAACAAATGCTTCATTTCCTACAATGTTTTCAATAGTCATCAGTTACAGAGGCGCTAGAAGGCGTTATTGGTGGAGGAAATGAATAAACCTATCAAATGCCACCATAAAGTTATCAACTATAAACCGGCCATCGGCCATGCAGATAACTTCATGACACTGTTAATAACTTTATGACCGATTACTAATTATATAAACGTTGATAACTTTATGGTTGCAACAATCGTACCGTGTGTAAGAGCCGTATCGAGTGAGACCGAAGGTAACGAGAACGCAACAAAACATGATGTACATGTAATTACTCAGTAGTGCATACGACGGTAATACTCATTATATTTTATGCATTTTACATAAAAAATGATACGAACAAATCTGTATTTAAAGTCGTTTGTGGTAGTGAGGGTGATTTTTTTTCTAAATAATAGACTTTGCTTAAACTTTGTAGGTTGAAAGACCATGCAAAAACTTGTTGAAATATGAAGTAAAAATACGAAAATGTATTCGGTTGATTTATAAGATAAAACATTGATACAGTGAATTCCGGTTGTAACTATATCGGATATTGCTTTATATCATATATGACGTCGCCAGCGTGATATAACGTCATTATGTATTTTTCGATAAATAACTAGTGATATAAATATGCTAATTAACGTCATTGTGTATAGCGTTAAAATGACCGCACGATATAGTGACGTTATATGCGTTTAGCATAATAATCGTCGGATTGGAATTTATAATATAAATAGAATATATCATTCGTGGTCATTCAATGTGGAATTTATTAAACTCGTTTACTAAAATAGAGAAAAACTCGCCATGGCTCGTTTTTATCAATTTTAGAAAACTCGTTTAATGAATTCCATATTGAATGTCCACTCATGTAATATCCTCTATATATACCGCTTGTAGCGATACTGATCTGGTGGCGCACCTGGATTCTCTTTACAGTACTAAGCATGCTACGGGCGACATAGTGATAAAATTTGCGAGTAACGCGGCGTCTCTTTTGGGTGCAATATGTTTGACATTCAGTTCGTGTTATTGCCGTTGCTAGTCACTTGAATGTTAAATGAAAGTGTTGCTATCGTATCGATATTCGGATATAACGATGATAAACTTGAGGTCCCATCAATATCGTTACAAGCGGAGTTCACTGTTTACTTTAAACATGTACGATATAAATTCTCAATACATTGTATAAAAGCGAACTACTTAGCTGGCATCTGGTATAACAAATTGCACAGTTGCATGGGTTGTTTTTGGTTTCGTTTCGTTGATTGGTGTCTGAAAAGAAATCGTCAGTGTATGAAAAACCCTCAGCTCCGCAGAAGCGTGTTTTGGTGGCTCTGTATCGGACGACAATTGAAATCACCCCCACGAGCAAAAATAATTTCCTCAAAATTGAAACTCTCCTTAAACCTGCCTAGATATGCACCCTTTTCTGTAGATACTTTTCTAGTTGAAAAGTCTAAAATAGCACGTGGAGTAAAGTGTTAATACTCAATGATGCCATATGAGTATTACATGATACATTTCAACACCATTACGTATTTAATTGATGATTGTTCAAATAATCCGCCTGCATGTGTTACAATACAGTCTAGCTATTGATCGTTGGTGTGATTTATAAAAGACGTAAGTGTCTTATAACAATATGTCGAATAATTTATGATACGTACAATATGACGAATCACTTAAGAATACGTACAAAATGACGTATCACGGTAAATCTGTAACCTTTTCCTCAAAAGCAATTTTAAAATAATCAACAAGGTAAGAATCCAATGAAAAGTATTAAAATCTAGGGAAAAACAAAAAAAGTCAAATTTGAATTGTAATGAACTTATTGTAGGAAATGAAGCATTTTCTCGTCATAAGAGCATTTTCTAAAATGTTCTCAAGAGCCATTAGTTAGAGGGGCGCTTAATGGCGCTTCTATGGAGAAAGAGGTATTGAATAAACAAAACAATTAAGAACATACAAATAAGCAGCATCTGTAGAAGTTTTATTAATAAACTCAGTGTTCAGTAAAAGCTGGTAATCTAGAAGATGACGGCACTTTTTGTATGCGTTCAAATTACCGAAATTCGAATTTAATTTAATCAAATGAACTCTCTTGATAGGTATTACACTTAGCTTCAAGTATATATATATCTGTGTTCAAACTGCACAATGTTTATTTTTTCAGAAGCGGTCAAGGTTGATGCCAAAGAAGAATATGTAAATATTACTGTATGAATGTGCATACATATCGGAGCAACGTTGATGCTGAATCAGTAGTAGAATGTGACATACAGTCGATCTTCGATAGGTCGAGCTCGCTTATCTCAAACTCCCGTTTAGCTCGAACTGAAACAAAAGTCCCGGAGACAAAATTGAATTCCAAATAACAAGCAGTATGGCTCATGATCAGACGCCGAGTTACTCGGCGTCTGATCTGGAGCCATGCTTCTTGCTATTTTGACTAATGTGCTTTATTAAACACATGCTATAAGGTATTTCATAACTTTATCAACACAAAATTTTCATATGTACTAGGTCTTGAAATATCGTTTAGCTCGAGCTTCGGTTAAGTCAAACTAATTTCGAGAGTCCCAATGAGCTCGACCCATCGACGTTCGACTGTACTTGATACCGGAATCGGAATCGGAACCAAACCGAAATCGAATTTGAGGCGAAATACTCAAAATGATCTCTGTAGGGAGATATTGTGAATGAAATGGGCTCACAACTCTCACAAATCACATGGTGCGCTTTAAAAAGCATATTTTGTGTCTACTGAAAGTTTTGAATCGATTATTTTATCACATAAATTGGCTTCTGGTAGTGACATAAAGCAGTGACATAAATATCATATGCCGGTCGATAAACACGCTCAAACACGTATCGAGATACCATCTGCTGACGTTGTGTATGACGTCGTTGTATTCGGAGCGTTGTTGCTCTTTTTCCCGAACCTATACGCGGGGAACGTTTTTTCTAGTGTGAATTGTTTCTAAAAGGTCCTCTTTATATGATAAATAAAATATTAAATTCGTGTTTATTCCATATCATGTTTATGAAACTCGTTGACTAAAATCATATGACACTCGCCAAGGCTCGTCATATGGAATAAACACTCATGTAAGATCCTCTTTATGTATAGGATAGAGGCCGAAAACTGTCTATTATGTGAAAGAAAGGACAGATCGCCGAGATGAGTTCTTTCTTTCACATAATAGACAATTTGAGGCTTCTATCATACTTAAAACGTGACATCCTTTGTTTAAATCATGAAGTTTGTGTTGAAGTAAACCTACGGCACACTTGAAGCATGCACACTGGGTAGTTATTACACAGCCGTTTTCTATACATTCGAATCTGAAG
>JAULCE010016566.1:0-14119 GCA_032359355.1 Macoma nasuta | reverse complement strand
GTTCAAACCACTTCGCAACTG
Organism: Macoma nasuta; assembly: GCA_032359355.1. Taxonomy (NCBI): domain Eukaryota; kingdom Metazoa; phylum Mollusca; class Bivalvia; order Cardiida; family Tellinidae; genus Macoma; species Macoma nasuta. Next base: position 14,098 of record JAULCE010016566.1, on the reverse strand, counting down.
TCATTGTGAAATAGACATCGAAATATACAGGGACGCTACATAAGGAATGTAAATATTTGGAATTAGTTTCGTGCCTAATTAAAGTTTACACCCCGCCAGAAATAATTTTTTTTTAACTATCGATGCCATGTCACACGACGCTTAACAGGCAGGTTGTGCACATGTGCAATATATGTTCTACTTCCATTTTTAACTAGAACACACTCCCTCGACCTTAGGTAAAACAATTGATCGATTGTCAAACAGCTTGGATCCAAATGAATCATGACGTCAGAGAACCTCCAAAACCACGTAACTGCTATCATTTCCCAAATGAACGTTTACGTTTTGTTTTAACCGTTTTCGCCATGAATATATATGTTGCGACTCAGTTTCCTTGGAATTTAGTTTAATTTGATACATGCTTTTAAGGCAAATCTTTTCCAAGGAAAACAGAACAGACTCAGTGCTAGCAGAACCAACATGCAAACTATGTGGAACCTGATCAGACTCATTTGGGTCTTCACTGTTTGGAAAAAGGCGTAAATAGTTGTTTGCATGAAGTAAACTCTGAAGTCGACGGTTTTATGTATGAATTAGGCCATTGCCTATCTCGTAACCTGTTTAACCCTTTTGGGCGCCAAATTTAAATATGTCGTCTGCGACAAGTTTCAGATCAAATATTTTTACGAAAAACAACAACTAATATTTTGAGAAAAAACAGTTACAGTTGCCGTAACCTCTATAAGACAAATTTGTATTGCAAAAAGTGTAGTCCCTGATCAGTCGCCTTCTTGAAATGTCGGCGGCTGATTATTTGCCACGGCTCATTTAGGCGACCACGGTGCCGAAAGTGTTAAGTCCTATATATGTCACAGTGTGATTTAGTTAAAATGTTTTCTAGTCCCTAAAAATGTCATAAGTGTCTTACAAATTCAATTAAGAACCATTAAGAGTAAAGCGCCATGACAACCTCATCTATGAGAATCAAATTAACATTTCAGGAAACAATTTGGGAGTGAAATAAACATTATTCCAGCCTTTTTTTGCAACACTTTTGAAGTTGACGTAAAAAAAACAATGCACGAAGTCCGTAATTACATCCGACCTTTTTCCAAAGATATATGTGTCTAATGTATTTATATATAAGCAAGTTTTACCATAAAAAAGAAAGCGTGGCCGAATTTCTCAAAAGCAGAGATATATTAATATATGTCTCCGATGATTCGATAGCTATACTTAAATCCTACTATTATCGAATACCAAATGTGACGTTGACGTAAACTAGCGAATAAAGAAATGTTTCGAAACCGCGTCTGTGTCTGTATAGATCATATTATGTTCGGATGCATGTATTTAGTTTCTAAGCCGTAACTGCGGTATAATCAATGTGCGGTATAATCAATGTTGACGAGTAACTAAACTTAGCTCGATACAGTGTATATTCACTTGGATTTTGATTGGTATGTGGAATTCCATTCAATATTTCGAAGACAAGTAGTATGGGTTATATATCTTCCTATATTCAAGACAATTCAAATTAACAAACACTTGTTTTTTCGATGGCATTCGAGTCATCCACTATAAAATCTGGTTATGTAATATTTGTTGGTCTTACAACGAATGTATTAACCAATACCTGTATATATATAAACCTGTATTAAGCGGTCACTCAAAATACGAGGATGTGTGGTCTTTAAGACAGTTGACCACTTAATGGAAAACGAAATTTTACAGAAAGCTCTCAAAGAGCTTTCTGTATTACTTTCGTTTAGAATTAAGTAACCACCTGTACTAATTGTCATTGCAATATTTTATTTGACGGCCGCTAAAGACAGGTTTGACTGTAATTGCACTATTTATAGTGGCATTTGTTAATACAAGCACTAAAACGCTTACTGTTGTATCTATATAAATACCTACAGGTACCTATAAGATTTTAAGTCTGAAAGATGCACCTGCAGACCGTAAAGATGTTTTGCTTTCCCATGCCACTGAACACGTGTTTTGCAAGAAGGATAGTTATATCTTATCCACTGATTTTAAACATTTTTCAAAACTAACATCCAAAGATGTACGTATACTGTGCACTATATGGTTGTATTGGTATTAATTATGCCCAAAGTATTAGAGTCAATTTGAGTCAAGCCTCGTTATCTCTAACACAGTTACGTCAAATACATGCTTTAATCTGAACTTAATATGTTTTCGAAAGAAATCTTTCGATTTTCGAAACTATTATCAATAGTTCCTATTACTCCAAATTTGAATGTATGCGAATTTTGGCTATTTCGAACTAACAAAAACTAGTCCCGAGACTTCGATGTAAAATATTTTGAATGTATCGTGTTTTTTATTTCAGAAAGAATTTCAAGACGCTTGGCTGATACAGAGTAGGGTATTTTCATATTTTCCTCTTATCTAACAATTGATGTATATGCGTAACTCGCAAAATTCGGTGCGTTATTCCGGTAAGTTTAACCCATAACCTCATATGCCATTGCTAGACAAATCCTAAGATCAGGACTGATCAAAAGAATGAATATCTAAGAGCAAGACACATTAGCATTGTGGGAAATGGAGTATTTTCTAATAGTGAGAAAATGTGGATTTTTTCTACAGTATTTTCAAAGGTATTCTACTGCAGCGGTGTCAAAAGACGTCTTCACGAGGTGCTGGGTTAATATACTAAAGAAAAACAAAGATAGGCGACATGGTTATAATGGAATTTCCCACAGGCGAACCCATAGAACTTGATCTACAGCTTTAATGTTGGCCATCTTTATTAAATGTCTTTTGACGTGGGTCTTTTCTGTGATGTTCCCTGTTTGGAACTGATTCTTTTCTTAAACCATTTCCTCCAAAGTATATTTTATGGTTATAACCATAATGAAAGAATCTGATGAAAAATATAAAATATCTAGGCAAAAAGAAAATGCCATCTTTTATCGATTTGAAATCATTGTAGGGAATAGAGCATTTGCTCATTACGAGCAAATGCTTATTTTTTGGCCTGGGGCTTGCCCCTTAACCAAAAGAAAACATACGGTCTTCTGCGGCTAGCAAACTTGGTTGTTCCTCAGAAAATGCATAAAATTGCTCTCAGTGCTTTTATCTTTCAAAAGTCTGCATATTTATAGCACTGAAAATATTAGTGGCTATTATGTTGCAGTATAGACTCGTCACTGCAAACAGAAGGTTTACAGTGTAAATGAAGAGTAAATGAAGAGGATGTGTTGAAATGTAAAAGTATTAAGGGTTTGTCAAACTCGGCATTGGCCTGTCCTTGCATTTAAAGGTTGAATGGCCAATAAATACTTTCTCTGTTGGATATTTGAAAAACTAAGCATATCTACATTGACTAGGCTGAAACGAAGTCGAATACACGTTTATTAAGTCCTAAGTATGTCTATTTAATACAAGGCGAGTCAAAACAATGGATTTGGGCATCTGCATCGAAACTCAGAAACGCAAGCAGTCTCGGTAATAAACTTTACGGATAATTCGGAACGTAAAGCATAATCTAGAATGTACGAGACTAAATTTTGAAAAATATACTGATATAACCTAAAATCGCCCGAAACAACTAATGGAATGGTTGACCTTGACAAAAATGTTTGTTTACATAATTGTTTCGGGCGATTCTCGGTTATAGCAGTTTCTTTTACAAAATCTAACTCTCGTACATTCTAGATTATGTTTAAGTTCCTAATTATCCGTAAAGTTTATTACTGACACTGTCTTCGTGTTTTAGTTTCGATGCGAATACAAGCAACTCGCGAAAACCTATCGTTTTGACTCGACTTGACTAATTATACATGGTTAGAATTAAAACTTAGTGTATTGTACTTTGATTTAGCCGAGTCAATTTATGTATACTCAGTGTTTCTAATATACAACAGGGATAGAGGAAATTTGCAATTCCATTTTTTTAAGACCAAGACAATCTAATTACGAGTTTGACAAACCCTCAATACACACGAACTTTTTTCTATAGCTATAGCTCCTATAGTGTAAACCTACTGAGAAAGACTAGGGACTGTCAACAGCAGGGATTATATTGGGATTAAAATGTGCAAACGCTTAGAGGTCAAGTTGATTGGTATTCAGAAAAGAAATTACCCACAAGGAAAGTACATTTAATTTGGACAAATATACAGTAAAACAGGCGATAGTTTTAGCTGACAAAGTAATGCGTAGTTACACTGCAGGCCGCTAGTACCTTGACCTGTATCATTCCTGATAAAACGGGATAAGTCACTGCATAACATCTTTTGGATTGTATATTACGCAATCAGCTGGTATTAAAAGGGAATATAAACATTGTACAAATAAGCCTATTATAAACTTGGAATGGCCAGTTCGTCCCACAAGACGTTTCGCCTGCATGACGATTTACCCCTGGTCGTTGCACTCCTAGACGTTTCCCTCCCTAGACGTTTCACCTCTTATGTTTTTATTCCCACAAAAACAAAGTTTGTAGGGGGAATCTGGAATCAGGTTGCCCGTTTCTCCGTCTCTCAGTCTGTCTGACCGTCCGTAGACACAATTTTGTCCGGGATTCATCTCTGTCATTATTTATCAAATCTTTTTTTTCAAACTTTCAGATATTAATGGCCATGATGTAAACTTTTGTCTCTTTGAATTCGGTGGGGTCACATGACCCTGACTGGACTTATTCCCCCTCGGTGTGTTAAACTAGGCAAGGTTAGCTTTGTTCCGGTTTATCTCTATCACAATTTAACAAATCTTTTTCAAACTTTCAGATATACATGGCCATGATGTAAACTTTCGCTTCTGTGCATTTGATTGGAGTCACATAACCCTGACTGAAGTTATCTCCCCTTGATGTGTTAAAATATGCATAATCAGCTTTGTCTAGGATTCATCACTGTCATTATTAAACAAATCTTTTTCAAACTTTCGGATATTAATTGTCATAATGTAAACTTTCGCCTCTGTGAATTGGGTTGGTGCCACGTGACCCTGACTTGAGTTATCCCCCGTTGATGTGTTAAAATAGGCAAAATCAGCTTTGTCCGGGATTCATCTTTATCATTATTTAACAAATCTTTTTCAAACTTTCAGATATTAATGGCCATGATTTAAACTTTTGCCACTGTGAATTTGATTGGTGTCACATCACCCTGACTGAAGTTTTTTCCCCTTGATTTGTTAAAAAAGGCAACTTAGCTTTGTCCGGGATACATCTTTGTTATCATTAAACAATTTTTTTAAAACTTTCGGATATTAATAGTCATGATGTAAACTTTCGCCTCTGTGAATTTGATTGGTGTCACATCACCCTGACTGAAGTTATCCCCATTTGAAGAGCTAAAATAGGCAAAGTTAGCTTTGTCAGGGATTAATCTTTGTCATTATTGAACATTTTTTTTCTCAAACTTTCAGATATTAATGGTCATGACGTAAACGTTCGGCCCTGTGAATTTGAGGGGGTCACATGCCCCTGACTCGAGATATACCCCCCCCCCCCCTTGATGTGTTTAAACAGGCAATATTAGCCATAGATAAGGCCTAGGCAAACACATAGACAGGGAGGGTGGGGGTATTCGTTAGCCTGTGGCTTACAGTTCTAGTTTTTCCAGCGTTTGCAGACCAATTTTTGTATTGCTTTTGAACTTTTTAATAAATTTTGAAACAAATAGAGCGCCCTCTCACATCAGCCTACGGTGATATAAAGATATTTTTGCTCTATGCACTTGTAGCGTTTAGTATGGTTCTACAGTGTTTGCGTGTTACTAAATCCTTTGTTGTAATGATTCGCTTTCCATTTTATTCCTTTAAATGAAATTAAATGAAATGTAAACAATATTAATCCTATTTCGATTTAATAATGAAAACACGAGTCAATAAACATGACACGTATCTATTGTGAACTTATCACGCATGACTATGACAGTAGCGGCAACCATATTAACATAATGATTAACAAATAACAGGTTTTTATCCGATAACGGGATAAACAAGTGTTGATTCCAATTCTTTAAGTGTAACAAAGTCGGACGTTTACTGTTTGTAAGAAAAGAAGTAAGCCATTCAACTAATGCCGATCTAAACGTTTTGACGCACAGAGAAACTAGCAGTATGATTTAATCATTCAGACAACAATTTCAGTAGTTGACATTTATAGCAGCATGAAGAGGGGTTGGATGACAACGCAACATATTAAAGGTTGTAACGTCAATTGTCGGTATTCATTCTAAACGTGGCGGTTAATATACAAGCATTATTCATACATTTTTATACACGCTCTAGATAAAACTTGTCGAATTATGCAGCTTGAAGTTTTGTCAACGTTATTCAAAAGTGCGCAAAGCGTTGGTGATTTTGTTTGCCGAATTTCGAACCGCTTGGATCCGGATCATTGTTACTCAGCGTCTGATATTGATTCAATCGGTTGTTAGAACATTATATTTGCTAAGCAGGATTATGTTTAATAATATATTTGACTTTTAGAGCCTTTGCCTTCTCCATTATATATTTGGCAAGGGATATCAATTCAGCGAAGTTGCTTGTTCTGAGTGGTTTGCACAAAACAGTGAAGAAAATGATAAAGGGACTCAGCACATTTTTTGATACTGTAAAGATACACTGTGACACATTACAATTATTTTCAAAATGTAAGTTTATCAGATCAATAGGGTATTTGTTGTTTGTGTGTATGCATAACGTCGAATTTTTGCATGGGTAAATGTTCAAATGCAAATGCAAATTGATAGTAAAGATGCCCAAACAGAGATGCAATATGAGACAAGTAATAAATGCCATGTACTAAAACTATCCAATTCAAGTCCTAGGCCTACAGTGCTCTCAGCACTTTGATTTACAAATTTATAAAAAGCCATTAGTGACAGACGCGCTGTTAAGAAAAGGGTTAAAACAAAATAATAGTTTTGGCTTCTACAGCCAAATGTAGATGTGTGGTGCTGTATCAACGCTAAGAATTGTATTTGGAGAGAACTGTATATATGTTATGTAACCAATTTCGTCATAACATTTGCACTAATCTTGCACGATCAATAGCAATAATTCTGAACAACCCTTGCCAGGTAAAAGGCAATTATTAGCGCCATTAATTTTGGCTTAAAACGGTTTGATTGTCCGGATATAGCAGATCCTTTACAAACAAAATTATTAACTGTCAATATATTTCGACACGAGATCTTTATTACGTAATCATAAAAATAGACCTAATAGGAAGAAATTCAAAAGCCATTATTTAACAAAATTGTTTGCTTTCAAGAATGTAAATAAAGAGCTTTCTTGGAAATCAAGTGAATAAAGTGCCGTTGTTTCTTCACACTTGTTATGCGCAGCTTTTATTTGTCACATTTGTGAAGGAGTTACAATAGTTTTGCACCAAGCCCTCGATATGCATTTTTCGTGGACAAAGGTTTAACGATGCTACAACGGCCACTATCGGCGGTGTCGTTCAAAAAAAGACGTTCGTTCCATTTTGGCAAAGGACACTTACCTCGGCGATAAGCTTGTCAGTATATTAGCGGAACAATCAATACCATTTTACCAAGTGACTTAGATTATAGCATACTGATCAACTGTTAGTGACATTTTCAATCTAATAGACAAAATATAATGTGCCATATGTAGAATAACTAGAATACCACAAGGAATATACTCAGGGAATTGTGAAAAGGTGAATTTCAAGGACAAAAAGTCATATACGTCTAGAAAAGAAGGCTATTCTCTCTGGTCCAAGTACGAAATATTGTGTCCGAATATAATGTTCGACAGAACTATAGAAGATTACCCTCGGATAGACTCACATAAACTCGTCTTTTAAAATTGACACATACTTGGTGTTAGAAACGAAAACACAATATCAGTTATGTGTTTTTGACGAACATCGATTCAATTTTTTAAAGAAATAAACTCAAATGTCAATTTTCCAAATGGGCACTTTATTGGTTTTAGGAGAAAGCCGTTATTATATTCCTTTTGACAGCTATATAGGTGATGGCTTTTAAAATATTGTCGAAGATGTCATATTTGATGCTTGCGAAAAAAATCGCAGTTTCCAACTATGACGCTTACATATAGATATTTTCCTTCATTTGAGTCTCTGTGTAAGATTTAAGTGTTAAAAGTGGGGACCATACATTGGTTTTATGTTTTTTCTGGTGGGCAAATTAGAGTACGACAAGAACTGAAAAGATAATAACTGATCCATTGAAAACATCTTGCAAAACCGTTTCCTTTATAAAATGTGATGTTGACACTGAACTGACCCGCCTATTTATGGCCACTGTCCGACGGAGGGTGTTATGCACTACTTGATTATGATTCTGTTCCGTAACATTTGATATTAAAACCTAGATTGCTTGTTGTTTTAATTATGAGCATTCATGTATTTTTTTAGTATTCTATTTTCTGCTTAATCACATCAGCTTTTTATAGCTTTTAGGCAACATAAGTTACGTGCAAATTTAGAGATATGCCACTATATTAAGATTTACATATACTTTTTTTAATTGAGTAGCAATACGTGTACATGTTGGAAGACCCACTCTTACTGGAGAAACTAAATATGGTAGCAAGTTTGTGTTAATTCACAGAATATGTTCTCTGTAATGCTGTATGTGGTGTCCTGATATTAACCCTTTGCTCCAAAGAAGCGCCTTTGTTTCGCCTCTGTAGAAGACGACTATTGGAATCGTTGTGGAAAATGGAACTTTTGATCGTTAGGGTAAATGCTCTAACACTCTCATTTGTACAGTGTTATCAAAAATCAAACAATACTATTTTCCTTTCTCTAGTTTTTCATCCTTTTATCAGAAATCATATTCTTTCATTGTGGATTAGTCTAAAAATAACGTATAAGATTATTAGTTTAGTCTCAAAATGTGCCAACAATGACCCGATGTGTCATCAAGATCAATATCATTTGATTCTTGAATTACTGTTTCATTACAGCAATAAGACTGAACACAAACTCTACTTAAAATTACAACCGTCAACAATTAATGTAGATATGTAGCTCTTTAAGATTATCTCATTGTTCATTATATACGAATATAAAAAACATTGTGTGAAATGGAACATCTGCAAATAATTCTATGTTTCATTTTCCACACAGTTTTCAAAGACATTCAAACTTGGTGTTGTTCTATTCGTTATATAATATTCCTATTCATCATATATTTTATTAGCTCACTAGTCTAAACATATGTGTGTCAAGCTACCCGCTCTGATTGCACCTCTTTATACACTAGACACTAGATATGTCAAAGTCGGAGGGGCGAATATTTTTAGAAGTTATATTCAAACTTCGGGAAATTCGAAATCGTAGATTTAGACACCACAGTAATGACACTTCAGTCTATCAACAGATCAATCGTTTTTGTTATATCATGAATTTGACAAAATTAAGGTGGAGATAACGTATGTCATTTATTGATAGCTCGGTTTAAACTATTCATTATTTTGTCATAAAGATGTGAATGATAAGTAGCAACATCGGTAAACAATATGAAAACAGTCATTCAGAGCTTATTGAAGCAGGAGAAATGCATTGCTAACCCTTTCCACGGAAATGATTCTGATGAAAAATATGAAAATCTAGGCAAAATCAAGCCAATTTTGAATTGTGTTAAAATCATAGTAGGAAATGGAGCAATTGCTCGTTACAAACAAATGTACTATTTTCCTACAATGTTTTCAATAGCTTTTATTTAAAGAGACGGTAAAAGGCGTTTCTGTAGAGGAAAGAGTTAATGTAGTCTCGAATGTTCTGAATTCCGGATTGTGCGCTAAATATCTGACAGTCTAATGAAACCGATGACTATGTACTAATCCTATACACAGGGCGTGCGCAAGAACCATATAACTCCGTCGAAAAGAGCAGGACAATGTGCTCTCGTTCTTCTTTATCAGCTCTTCCTTCTCATGGACGTCCATTTAGCCTAATGTTGGCAGACAAGGACGTTGATAAGTCGAATCAAACAAAACTGCTAATATAAGTGGTGTTCAAGGTGTGGTAACTACCACCATAACTGAGTATTTAATGTTCGTTTGTGACAAAATTTCCTTTGATAAGAGCATTAATCTTGTTTATATTAGATACGCAAATATATACAGCATTATATTTAAAGATTTTTTTGTATCAATAACGCTATACAATAAAACGTTTCTTATCTTTTTGCCCTTGTATAAAGATAATCAATTTTTGGTGTACATCATGGTTTGATAAGGATAAACAATTTGGAGAACAACATACTATAACATACCCGTTTCATCATATCGATGTCATTGCGTACAATATAATATTCTTTGGCATATTGCTTAGAACAACATACTATAATATACCCGTTTCATCATATCGATGTCATTGGGTACAATATAATATACTTTGGTAAATTGCTTTTGTTATCGTCAGTGCATCATACGAACAAACATATATTCTAATGTGTCGGTTTTTGTAACAAACGTTCTGATTGGTCAACCGGTCAATTTTTGCAGCATACAAATACACGATATATTGTTGCAATTTAAAGTAACGACAAATGACGTCATGTTACGGATCTATGAAAGGGGCGTTACATTTGACGTTTGTCAGTGTATAGATGGGTTGACATTAGAATAGGGATAACCGCGTCGTATTTGAAGACTTGCGGACGTATATCGGTGGTTTATATGTCGCAAATAGCCGTTTTACATGCTCCGCTTACGCTTCGCATGTTAAACCAAATTTGCGTATGAACCACCGATATAAATCTACGTTCGCAAATTTTCAAATACGATATGGTTGTCCCCTAATTTTAAAACTTGATACTCATTGAAGAGTTTTACAAGTTTGATGTTAAGTCTTATTGGCATGTATTTTTCAATCGAAACTTAAAATCTCGCTCCACCTAAACATATGTGTTTGCCTTGTGAAAGCTAGCAGAAGAGAACTGTGTTTATAAGTTCTAATAACCATAAGTCCAAATTTAAATTCAAACATCGGGTATACGCTTTTATGAAAATAGTCTATCCAACTTCGGCGTACTTAATATTGACTACATATTGGAATATCTCTGTGCTAGGTGTATGACCCGAGTTGTTCAAAATTGTCGTATAAACCGACGTATCTGTTAATACATGACGTGATTTATATGTTTGCATCTTTGAAAAATTAAATATCATAACATCAATACATATACCTATAACGCTTCGAAAGGCGCCGCGTAGATAAGAGAACCAATTATTTATTGTCAACAGTTTAACCCATATCACTGTAGTCCCGACTATAATTCGCGATTGTAAGTTTGTACAAAAAGCTTTGATCCAAGCTCTTTGACATCCAGACATACTAGTATAGGATACATCATGAGTTTTCTTTGGAGATCAAGATTTCTTAAATGAATCTAGAAAAAAAGTTATTTAACCTAGCCTCTTGGCGAGGTTTATAACTGTCTTTTTCAAGACGACTGATGGATTATTTTTATCACCCAAACTCATAAACTGTATGCAAAATGCGACGCGTATGAATACAATTTGGTTTTTGTTATCACACATGTTGAAATTCGTTGTTCCGTGATTTGTTCTCAAATCGAAGATAAGGGTATTTATGTGATAAAATAGTATCAACAAATTAGAATCAAATCGGAAATGGTTAAAGCTTACTGTAGAAGAAAGTTTGAGCAGATGACAATAGTTGCAGCACCATAAGCGTTAAACTATGTATAACATACCTAGCCTCCGCACCGGTCCTCTGCCTCGCCTAATCATTTTAAGTGTGATCGATCATAAAGGAATGTATGTTGGCTTCAAATGTACAAATCTTTCGTGAGGCACTGAACTTTGATAAATGGACTGGGAATCAATTTCGTTGCGTCCGTGTCCAATAAATATATTCTAATTCCACCAAAAAATGAGAGCTATTTTGTTGATTGGTATGGTGACATTTCAGCCAGCTGGTTGGTGCTTATACGTGGTCGCCATGTAAAAACAAAACAGAACCATTAAAATGAAGCAGTTGTTCATTCGGAAAACTGCATTTTTGAACAATTAAACCACTGTCATCTTTTTTCATACAGTTCTTTGCAAAAACTTTTCTTATGTTTTGTGGTACTATCGGCTCGAACTTGACCTACACTTTTCTCTTTTATGTTTTTAATAGCAATCATTACAGAGGCGCTAAAACATGCTTTTTTGGAGTCAAGTGTAAAAAAGTCGGTCTCATGGCCTTTATAAAAAACATTTTTCACCAAATTCTACGTGTTTTCCATCTTTTAAATAATACTATGTAGTTGTTTAATCATACACGACATAATCCGTTGAACATAACGGAATTGTATCTGTCCCGTTTAGAAAAAAACAACAAGACAATATTTCAAAGAGCCATGCCATAATTTGAATTAGTTTCATGTCTAATTGAAGTTTACATCCCGCCAGAAATGAACAAGTTCTTTGACTACCGATGCCATGTCACACGACGCTTTAACCCCTTCACCGCCAGGCAGGTTGTGCACATGCGCAATATTTGTTCTACTCCCGTTTTAGACTTGACACAATCCCTCGACCTTTGGTAAAACAATTGACCGATTTTCAAACAGCTTAGATCCAAATGAGACGCCGAGTTACTCGGCGTCTCATTCGGATCCAAGCTGTTTGCATATGTTACAATACTCGGGGTAATGCAGTGAACGGGTTAACTCATTTAGCTTTTGAAACGGTGGAATGTTTAGACCATTGATGACTTACATTACTACCAAAACTAAATGCTTCAGCCCTGTACACTTACAGTTAACCGAGAGAGAAAACGGGTAGTTACATGTATAGCGATAGTTAGCTATTATAAAACTGTATTCTGCTGTTTTGTTTCAGTTAACCGTCAGTGAACTGCCAGTTAACTAGTAATGCACTTAGTGTAACGTTTTGTCTAGATATTAATGTATGCACATAGTTTGGCTTCCGATCAACCCCCCAAAAACATAGGCGATGCTCTCCGATCAAAATTGAAACATACACGTTTGGCATAATATTCCAGAACAAAGCAATGTCATCTTGTACGAGGTATTGAAATTTATCCCGTAAACAAAAAGTCAATATCCAGTATACAAAGAGTGGCTATATGGTCGAACAACCCATGGCATCATAACATCAGATAAACCCCAAAACCACGTTACTGCTATCATTTCCCAAATGAAATTTAACGTTTTTGTTTTAGCCCCGTCACTGCCATGCGGGTTATGTACATACGCAATGTTTGTTATACTTCCGCTTTAGACTAGAACACACTCCCTCGAACTTTGGTCAAACCATTGGCCGAATGTCAAACAGCTTGGATCCAAATGAGACGCCGAATTACTCGGCGTCTCATTCGGATCCAAGCTGTTTGCATCTGTTACTACACTCGGGGTAAGGCAGTGAAGGGGTTAATCGTTTTCGCCTTGAATATTTGTGTAAAGACTCGGTCTCCTTGGCATTTAATTTAATATTTAGCATGCTGTTAAGGCAAATCTTTTCCATGGAAGAAAGGCCAGACTCAGTGCTAGCAGAACCAACATGCAAACTGTGCGGACCCTGATCACACGGCTCATTTGGGGCTTCACTGTTTGGAAAACGCATAAATAGTTGTTTGCATGAAGTAAAGGATGAAGTCGACAGTGTTATGTATGAATTAGGTCATTACCTATCTTGTAACCTGTTTAAGCCTTTTCGGCGCCAAATTTAAATATGTCGTCTGCGACAAGTTTCAGATGAAATATTTTTTCGAAAAGAAAACAAAATAATTTCTAAGATAGTTACACTATTTCAAAAAGTGTAGTCCCTGATCATTCACCGCCTTGAAAAGGAGGCGGCTGATCTTGGACTGCACTATTTTCCATGGCATATTTAGGCGACAACGGCGCCGAAAGAGTTCATTCTTATATAAGTCACACCGTGATTTAGTAAAAGATTTTCTAGTCCCTGAAGATATGTCTTTAGTGTCTTACAAATTCAATTAAGAACCATTAAGAGTAAAGCGCCATGACAGCCTAATCTATGAGAATCAAATTATCATTTCAGGAAACAATTTAGGAGTTAAATGGACATTATTTCAGCCTTCTTCTGCAACACTTTTGAAGTTGACGTAGAAAAACAATGCAAGCAGTCC
>JAULCE010016455.1:0-14128 GCA_032359355.1 Macoma nasuta | reverse complement strand
AATGGTTCCACAGTTATTTTGTCCGACTTGTTCTCTTCGAGGCACGGCCTTTTGCAAAACAATCCCTTTTCTTCTGGTTTCTGCTTTTGGCGTCACCTTCCGAGTGTTGTGCGGTTTCGTTCTGGTAAGGGATGTGATTTTTTCTTTCCTGTTCACTAGTACTTCTTTCATTTGGCGTATGTCTCTTCTTATGTGATTGTCTAGTCATTTCCTCCAGGTTTTTGCTATCTATTGGTGGTGGAGTTCTCTTATTGGATATGTTGTGGCTCTGGTTACTCTTCCTATCTGGCTCTTCTATTATTACGATTTCATCTATTTCTTCAGTATTTTGGCTCTGTGTGTTTTCCTTTCTTCTTTTTTATGGACTTTTGGTGCCTGATCTCTGGTTACTGGTGCTTTAAAGCACGGTTGACCGGCTTGTATTGTCTCTGGAGTATGTGTTTGTACTCTTACTGGTATTTGCGCAGGAAAGGTAGGTGGTCTATACATTACATTACTTGGTGCAAAACCATACTGTGGTCTCCGGACTTGGTTAGCTCCAAAGAATAGTGGCTGGGCTGGCATTCCCATAGGCTGTGGGAAGTATGCTGCACTTTGTGGATGATGCATGGCCTTGGCTTGATCGAAGTGTTTTAGGTTGCATATTTCTTTTTGAGTTTCTAGTATTTTTAATTGTAGTTGAAGATTACTGTTTTCAATTTGTCCCTGTAGTCGGGTTTCTAGCAAGTCTATTCTATGTGTAAGCTGGAGTTGCATTTTCGTGAATTCTATGTTATTTCCAACTTGCGTGTTTATAAATTCAGGTTTGTGGTCAACTGCCAGTCTATCCAGTTTTTTACCATCAGGTCTATGGTATTTTTGTAATCTCTATTTTGATGCTCCAATATGCTAGGACGGGCTTTGCTCTCTGCAATTTCTGCTTCCAGTGAGCTTTCCTTCTTTTTAGATTTATGTGCCTCTTCCTCTTTCGGCTTGGTGAATTGACTGCAGCAGTAGCATCCGGTTTCAAGTATAATCTGACATTACCTAGACGAACCCCGGTACCTTTGAATATTGCATCATACTGTTGCATAACAGTCGGTTTATTGTTACTAGCGTCTACAGCGTACGTTAACTACTTGAAATAGTGCATCGACATATATGTAT
This sequence comes from Macoma nasuta, assembly GCA_032359355.1. NCBI lineage: Eukaryota > Metazoa > Mollusca > Bivalvia > Cardiida > Tellinidae > Macoma > Macoma nasuta. The sequence goes on along the minus strand of JAULCE010016455.1, from coordinate 12,982 downwards.
TTGGTTTTTTACCTGCATTGTAAATTGACGTTTGTCACTTCCTGTAAACGGCATCAGTTGTACCACTGGGGGTAGAAGCGTATTCTTTACATTTAGGAATCTTACCTGTTTCGGCTTAATTATGTTTGTTGCACTACCTGTGTCAATATTGAAACATATGGAAGTTGTTGATGGGTCTATGGATAATTAATCAAGGACACGATGCGGGGGAAAAGTGCTTACCGGGTCAATTTTGAGTCTATGTAGAATATTCCCACATATTCTCTGGCATACGTGTTTCAGGAAGAAAACATACAATATATTTATAGAGCAACTCTCAACCTTGGCGTTATTTGACCTTTATTTTGCCGTGATAACACTAGACTCAAAATAGTTTTATTGCATAGTTACATACACATCGATCTAAAGGTGTTGTCTAATAAGAGGATCATGGTTGATGTGAGATAGATATGTGTTTGCCATTCAAAGGAATACGAGAAAGAATGAAGAAACAGGTACATGTAAATCTGTTTTAGCGTCTGTCTGCATCATAGACGAGTTGAAAGAAATCAAGATAGAAGTTTGACCGGGTCAGACACTTTGTAATTCGCGACTGTAATGATACAACCAACCAGTCTGGATCCTGATCAAACGCATAGTAACTTGGCGTACGATTTGGACCAAGCTGTCTGACACTCAGGGACTCACAATCATCAATTAGAATCAAGATGGGACACTTAGCCCGCAATTCGCGACTGTGATATTATCATTAACCCGTGTTGATCCTGAGTAACTCAGTGTATGATCAGGATCCAAGCAGTCTGACACTTATGGACTCACTTGCAACATAAACCAAGAACAGAAACTTAGAACACAATTCGCGACTGTGTTGATATCAGCCACCAGTTAGGATCCTCACCAGACGCAGAGTAACTGTACATGTACAGCCCCCAGGATTCAATTAGATTATACGAGACATAGGCGACAAAGACAGTTGCTATATAACAACATTATGATATTTATGACATTGTAAATTGATTTAGGTCAAAATATTTTGGAGAAAAAAATGAAACAAGTGTAGTTTAATTCGACATCAAACTTCGAGAATTTATCGCTCTTTATCTTCTACTTCAGACATTGACAATCCCTTTCCATCTGAACAATGTCAAGCAATATCTTAATCAGACAATGAATAAGACGACGTTTTAAGCAGCCAGTACCCGTAAATAGTTTCTGATAATTTCACTAATAAGACGATTGTCGAATTTTGCACCAACAAAGACTTGAGCGATTGATTTTTCAAAAAAATTCGTATGATATTGAAGTTATAGCTTCTTTTTTGACGCTTATATAATCTAATTGAATCTCGGGTCCTATGGTATTGTTTAGGGGACTGCTTTAGGCGTGTTTCGAATAGCCGCGATCCTGGATTCAATTTGAATAAAGAAGGGGTGCGATAAAGATAGGATTAAGGGCGAAAACAGTTTAATGTGCATGTATGCGTGTGTGCCCGTGTGTGTAAGATAGCTCGGATCCATAAAAGACGCCGAGTTATTCTACGTCTGGTCAGGATCCACACTGGTTGATTGAATCATCACGGTAGCGAATTGCGGACTAAATATCTGACCTGAGTTTACTATGTTACTAGTGAGACCCTGCATGTCAAAAGCTTTGATCCAGATAAGGTGTCCCATTACTCTGCGTCTGATGAGGATCCAAACTGGACGATTGTATCATCACGGTCGCGAATTACTGGCTAAGTGTCTGACCTGGGTTGATACTGTTTATACTATAGGGTCAAATGGTCAGTTTTCACAAGAAAGTAAACAACAACTTAACATAGCAGCGATATGTAACTTGATCTTGGGAATAAGTTTATTCAACTGATAATTGATAACTACCACTTGCTCTGCTATGTTCAGGCTGATTCTCGCAATAATGACTACCGCAACTGTATATCACGGCATGCACCGTTTACAAGAAGTGTAATTTAGTTCAAAATATTGCCAATAGTATTTCAAAATCTTCTAGTTAATACATTTTAATTATGTTTAAGATCAAATTAAAGAAAACTTGTTTCTTTTTTTTCTAAAATATATTTACCTAAACCATATCACAATTTCATAAATATCATATAAACGTTGATTTTTTAAGTTATTTTTTAGAATAACATTGAAGTTAAAGCTTCTTTCTTTGTCGTCTATATAATTTAATTAAATCCCGGGTCCCGGGTCCCGGGGTCTTGAATTTGGCGACTGCTTTGGTGCGTTTATCTTAAAAAGGCAGGAACCGGGATTCAATTAAAATCAAGAAGCTTCAAGAGATACTATAAAGGGAGGTTTAATGGCGAATACATTTCAAATTACATGTATGCTTGTGAGCCCCTGTGTGTCAAAATCAAGAAAAGACGCCTCAGTAACTCTGCATCTGATCAGGATCCAAACTGGTTGATGGTATCACTACAGTCGGAAATTACGGGCTAAGTATCTGGCCTGTGTTAAAACTGTTGCTAGTAAGTGCCTGAGTGTCAGACAGCTTGAATCTCAATCAGACGCCGAGTTACTCTACGTCTGATCGTTGATGATGTCATCACAGTCGCGAAGTACAGGCTAAGTGACCTGGGTTTAAACTGTTGCTAGTAAATTTATGAGTGTCAAACAGCTTGGATCCAGATCAGAAGCAGGGTAACTCTGCGTCTGATCAGGGTCCAATCTGGTTGATGACGTCATCACAGTTTCGAATTACGGGCAAAGTGTCTGAACTGAGTTGATACTGTTTATAGGGCCAAATGGTCAGTTTCCAAACTATAACTTGTTATACGGTGCTTTCACAACATATGGCAGAATAGTGGCCACCGTACTCTGATATCTACAGAAAAAACCGATAATTTGACGTAAATTTCCGGAAGCTATTGATTACGTAAGATGTAGACCTTTGCAAAAATCTAATTCTTTGTCTTTTTATCAAATAAGCATTTCAGTCTAATTCCACAATGGTGACCATATCTTGAATTATTCTTTTCAAGTGGAAATAATGTGTATGCACCTTTAAGTTGTCGTCTGAATCAGAACGTATCAGTTGCTGTGTTCTAAGAGAAAACTGATAACTGGTGCATATTTATTGTCTTAATGAGACAGAATATCGTAAAAGCTATGTTAAAAAATAATGATCTATCTCCAAACTATTTTTTTTTAAATAGAAACTAGAGAAAGGACTATTTCTTTGCAGAATGTAAAATTGATGAAGATTTTTTGTCGTAATGATACAAAAATATCTGGATCCAAAATATATACACTTGTCATAATGACATTATTATCACCATAATGTTCAATTTATAGGACAACCAAAAATGATCTACTCCAAACTGTTAGAAGATAAACTAGGCCAGTTATGATTAATATCAGCTTTAATAAAGGATATGCAAGGTCGTCTGCTTTATTTAAATAGAATATACAATTTCGCTTAATATTTGGTAGAACTGATGACTGAGCGTCAAACAGCTAGAATCTGTATGAGGCACCGTGTTACTCGGCGTCTCATCCGGATCCAAGCTCTTTGCAGGACAATACGATCGTGCTTCACCGATTTGTTCAAATGTTATGGAATTTCATCTGAGTGTCAAGCAGCAAGTTGAGAGGCCGTGTTACTCGGCGTCTCATCTGGATCCTAGCTATTAGCACATGATAATTTGGTCGCGCTTAGCAGGTTAATTATAATAATACATTCGACTTTTTAGTCATCAAAACAATATCCAAGAGTATCGCTATTCGAGGCACATGCATATTTTTCAGCATTTGGTATACAAGTATGCGTGCAATCAAAATATTTTGAAAACGAGCAGACGAAATTTTCCTACGATACTGTCAAAATATCAGCCCAGGTTCTCATTACGTAACTAAAACAGCATAGACGGTTGATGCAGGGTTGAGGGGACGAATTATCTGAGTTTATGACTACACAATGACTTTATTACTAATATTTAACGCTTCACTGCTTGCTTGACCCATTTGGGGAATGGTCAAGCGGCGTCTAAATGGCTTTATTTCAAAATCGTTGTTGTGACTGAAGAAAATATTAAAAAACAAAAACAAAAAATTTGTCTCAAAAGCTAAACATTTTTTAATTATTTTAGAGAGGATTAAGTCTGGTTCTTCAAAATATGATCAAATGGCGTAATGGCAAAATCCTGACAAAATTCGTTTTTTATTTGTCATTTAAAGTTTGCTGATAAGTTGGCACAATTTAAACGGATCTTATGTGTACCAATTAAGAAAAGTTCGAAACTTCAAGAAAATGTCGTTGAACAAAGTTTGCGTTACAACTTAGCTGATAACTTATTATATATTTTCGTGGTAAATGACAACAAATATCATGATATCAGGTGAGTGCATTCCCTTCCACCCTTGTGTGTAACCTTTTACCCTTTTCGCTGTGACAGGTTGTTTATTCTAAGTTGTTCAGTCACCTGTCATCATATGTGATCTCTCTCTCTCTCTCTCTCTCTCTCTCTGATCAGGTTCAGTGCAGTTTGGTTTTTAAATAAAAACATATATGCTGATATTTATGTTCAAAAATTGTTTGCCACAGCTGCGCCTTTTTTTTATCACAAAAGAAAAAATATAAAACCATTATTTATGAATCTCAATAACATCACCAAACACATTTCTGGCAAGCACTAAAAGTTAGTCGTTAACTAAAGGATTAAAATCGCAATGCAAGCAACCGAGCATGACCCCACTGATATCTCACAGCGGGATGCCAACTATTGGAAACACATATCGATTCCGATGCCAGACCGGTAAATCACAAGCACGCTTCCGATAAATCCCGAGTATTGCCGAACGACTTTTTGAAAATTACCCTTTTTAATAAAAGTTAAAAAAGGACCAAAATCTTCTGAATTCAGAATAATGAAAAGTATACATTTCAAACAAGGTCACATTTCCCTATAAGAATCCACTCGCACAGGGACGATTGCTTTTTGCATTGAAACTTAAATGTGATGTAAACATGAGGTTACGAGTCATTTTCCGACGTTTATACTATATGTTTAACCAAAATTAAGGTAGAAAGTTTAAACTCAAAAAAGGACCAAAAACTAATAAAATTATTTTATTCAAAGTTTAATAATCTGGCGGATAAATATTTCTTGTAAATAAATCCACTCGCACAGAAAAGATGACTTTATTCTGAAAAAAGTTACAGCTTTTTGAAGATTTCCCCTCTATATTTGCTTATGCATCGCGCTACCGGAACGCGTTATCTGGCGGCCACTATTCTGCCATATGTGATAAGGGGTGGGTAAACATTTTACGGCAAACAAATGTCGTTATCAGGTGAGTGTACATTGATACCGATGTTTTATGTCATCTCTTGGAATCTTTATAAATTTAATATGTCTTTTTTTACTTTAACAAGTGTTTTATGACTGGTTGTAACTTGTAACTGTTTGCATAAAATAGTTATAATCCCCAAATTATGCGGAAACAGATTGTTTTACATTTTCATTTCATGTTTGGACAGAAAATTGTAGACACGTGCCTACAGTGACTATAGAAAGTTATGCCCATGGGAAGACCGATAGTGCTAACGATAAAAGGATAAATGTGACAAACTGTGCACTAACATTTTTCTACACTAAAATGTATATGTATATTTAGTGTTACAGTGACAACCAAACTCCTTCGACTTATCAATATTTAGTTCTTGTGAAGCTGGGCTAATTCATGCCATTAGATACGTAGGTTACACACCCTTATGAGACCATTATACCTAACCCCCTTCGCTTAAAATGCTACTGATTCTATCGACTTTTTTACTCTTTTTCACCGCATGCTTACCAATATTACTCATGTGAGTAGCTACGCTCCTGTTTAAAAAAGGAAGCTATTTTCTTACCGGCACACGATCTGTCTTCTGGCAGTTTCTTAAACAGACTTCTCCCTCGTCTGATCTGCGACTGCCCTTTTTTGCAATATCGATTTGAGTCGAAAGGTTTAAATAAAAAGTTCTTACCGGCACAAGATCTGTCATCTGGTAGCTTCTTGAACAGACTTATTCCTCTTAGTTTATTGTTGACATAGAACTGACCCGGATTTCTGTAATTACCATCCAGTATATCACGGAGAGTAGCATGGAGGTCAAAGGTTGAGGCCAATTGGGCCTGATTGAGTCTCATATTGTTGACTGCCTCTGGAAATTTGGCCTTCAATGACGGTGGAAGAACAATACTCAGAAAAGGCATTCTGTTTTCAATTCTACCTACATATAAATGCTGAAGTTCTCCAAAGCGCATTCCATGATCGCTGAATACAATCAAAATAGTGTTGTTGAGATGTCCTTGCTTTGACAACGACTTGAAGAAGTCCGTCAAGTCTTCATCACCGAGTTGGAGAAAGTTTTGATACTCGTGACCAAGCTCAGTCAGGAAGGAAAACGCAAATTTTCTAACGTCTTTATAAGTATTCATAAACTGTTTAATATAGTCAGTGACAACGACATGATTCGGTTTGTCGGCTGTGCACATAAAGGAATGCCCCGTCGTGTTGTCAGAGTTTTGTAAAGCATATTTCTTGCCAATTGTTTTATCAAACACCGGATTTGAAATCTTGATCGTTCTCCAGAATGGTCGCATATAATGATCCGTTGGTTGATTGAGGAAACCGTTTTTCTCCATATTAAAGGCATTTAGATTTGCAAAATCTTCTGCAAAAAGTGTAGGACAATTATGTTGCGAGAAATTCTTCCAAATCACTGGTAGCACATCCAACCAGTCTTTTATATAATCTATTTTAGGAAGTTCGTCTGTGTACGCAAATCGTCCATTTAATAAAGGAATTAAATTAACAAAAGTGTTGTCTGCGACTTTGGTATAACCCTTGAAATCATATCCGCCTAAACTTTTAGTTAAATATTTGAACATTTTTGGCAATTGTCTTATCGCAGATGATCTTGAAACAGAATCTAATCCTAGTAAAAACACACTATGTTTATCGTCTTTCAGTGCCTCCTCGAGGTTTTGAAAATATTTGGTCTTTCTCTCTATCCTTGTCAAATAACTGTCATAAAGAACCCCTGTCGACCCTTTACACTTTACTCCGAAAAAATCTCCTGATATATTTAGTGAAGGTTTCCATAAGAACGGTTCGGAGATATCATTGAAATCATCAGTTCTTCTCGTAATTAGAGAAACTGTGCAACTGACTGTATCCTCAGTCTCCTTCAGCAGTTCCAGGGCTGTCTTGTTGTACTGCAGCACGTTGTTGGAGTCCACATATACGATTGCAGGATCAGCACAAACAATTGGTGCCGGGTTTCTAACAAACTCCATCATTTTAGTGTCGAAGGGATCTATTTCCGGCAAAACACAAGGTGCGGTGCTTTCAGAATGCTTAAATATCATAGCGCCTATTTCCTGATTAATCTTATACACGTGCTTAATCGTCAACAATAGGAAGATGATAACTACTAAGCCGACTCGCTTACGATCAAATATGAAAGACGGTATTTTGTACACGTAATTTAGCATTGGCATTATGATTTAAAATATATTAAACACCTTCTCTAGTAAATCTTCTTGAGATGACGAAATCGCTTCGAGAAAAGTCTCGATAAGGGAAGTTTTGTACACGCGGTATCTGACCTCTTTATCGATTCTTACGTCACTGGTAAAGTCTGAAATACATGAAAAATATAAAAAATTATACGCTGTACCGCAAAATCTATTTATATGGTAAAGTAGGCAAACGTCCATTGTTTATGAAAGATATGATGACCGCTTGAAGGCTCTTGCAAACACAATATATCCAAGATGGCCTCCAATATGGCTGACAATTTTAAAGTTATGTTTGGTTAATAAAACGTTTGAAACAATACAAGTATTATTCATCTCAGATATATCACTTAATTAGACATAAATGGATATAGCTTTTATAACTGTTTTACCTTTCGGAGATATGGAAACTATCAATCTTTATGGAAATGCACAGCATGAACGAGATTACATGTACCCGTTAACGGCTTTATCAATCTACTTTAAATGACTACAGAGAAAATCAGATATGACCGCCGGTTTTAAAAACATGAAAATATGCATACTTATCTGAATGAATTTCATACTGACTCAACACGTGTTCAAAAAAACAATTTTAGTTGTCTGGTTACATACTAGGCATTTCAGAAATGTCAATTAATATGTCTTGTATACAAAGACCAATATAAAATTGAAGGTCAATTGGCAAAAATGTGTCAAAATTACTCTTTTTGACTTCATATCAGATTGGAATATTGTGCTATTTAGATAATGTATATGTATCATTGTATATGGAAATAAACAGCTAAGAATAGGCTTTCTGTGTGGGTGTGTAAAGTGTGTAAAGTGTGTGAGTGTGTTGATAGAGAAATTGCTTCAGTGCTGTTCGGTGGCTGTTTGTTTTGTATGTGATGTGACCTGCATGACCTTCTTTCCTACTTTCATTGTAATGCTTTGATAAGTCTCTTCTTTAAATGACATCAGAGAAAATTAATATGACAAGCAAGATGGCAACCGGTTTAAGAATCACATAACTGAAAAGTGCTTATACTGACACAATAACTGGCCCAGAAACAAATGATAGTTGTATCGTTACATATTAGGCATTTAAGAAAACAATATGTATTAACATTGAATACAGAGGTAAATGTCAAATTGAAGGTCAAATAGCAAAAACTCCTTCAAAGTGACGTTATTGTACTATTTGGTGTTTTTATACATACCATTTTATTTTAAATACCAAATGCTTATATATAAGATTAATAATGCAATTTAACAATGCAGCCTATATTTCAATTGAAAATTTCAGTAATGTCATCCAAGATGGCCACAGGCCATTAAGTGACTTTGGTTATTAAAGCGAATTAATCTGTTTGTATATGTATAAGCAGTGCAAATGTCACTGAAACCAATTTGAAGTTTTAAATATATGCGAATGGCATTTCAAACATAAACTACCACAAGTCTTGAAACAAATAAACAGTCACAGTGTCAAAATACGCATTGGACTTAATCGCTTTTTCATCATTCTTTATATTTGGTTCTTTTTCAACTGTTTGTTTTTATTAAAATTAAGAGCCATGGAAATTTTACATATCTGCCAGATAGGACAGTCAAATCAGTTTATCAGAGATTTGGAAATCAATATGGCATTTATCAACACAGCATATTTTCTTAGTACTAGATTCAAAATATTTGTTTATTAAAATATCAGTGTTGGCTATCACATAGTAATGTCATTGTAAAAATATGAAAATACACGATGAAGAAGAAAAATAAAGTATAAATCATTCAATAAGTCATTGAAGCCGATATCAAATTTTATCAAATTAATTGAAGGTAGTTCGGGTTTAGGCCTAAATAACGCTAGTAAGTTAAGGTATAATTCTTATGCAATGCCACTGTAGCAAATGATATGCCAAAGTATACCCTATTCGACTTTATTGTTTTGCTTGTGAACGTATTGATGGAAATAAAAAATCTTAGAACAGGGCTTTAAGGGCTTTAAGATGTTCCCAAAATGTAAATAAGCTAAACATGAATAAACTTTTTGATGCAATCATATACGATTTACCTCAACTAGAAAATTCACACCAATGTCTTAAACACACTCGAATCAGTAGTATACAAAAAAAAACCTTCACTATCGGAAGCAATTCTGTGTACGCGCAATAATGCGTCTGCTTCATTTTCAATCTTCACAAATAAACTTAAAAATAGTAAGCGGAGTGTCCAACAGCTTTGATCCGGATGAGACGCCGAGTCATTTGGCGTCAAATCCGAATCTAAACTGTTTACATATGACATATTTGGTTGGGGGTAGGCAGTGAATGCGTTAAAAGCATGCTCGGTTAGCAAACATTGACAATCTCTCATTGGACTGAACGTATTCGGACGATTCGGACCCTGGACGATTCCGACCCCAAATTCGGACCCAAAGTAAGGGGGCTCGGACCGGGGTACTAGACAATTCAAACCCGAGCCAAGAACAATGCGGACCCGATAAAAATAATATGGTAGTCCTTGCTACTAAGACGGGAGGGGGTATAAAAGAGTGACTTCAGCTAAAAACGAATAAATGTAGATAACTGACTTATTTAGCTGAATATATTCAATATATTCAACTTTTACAAAGTAGTTGGGAAAAAACAACGTATGTACCAGTGTGAACATAATTATGACAACCGATCTTAATGTATTGAATCAACTACACATTTCAAATACGGCACAGTTTCATGCTACTGTTTCATGTTTATTATTCTAATATTTTAAAAAAAAACAATATTTCTTTATTTGGGGACAGAAAAACCATAGTGTGTGTCAAATAAAAAGTAAGACAGCTATATCTCGTAGGGAACGATATTAATTATGTATAATTATGTTCTTAAATACTTCCTACATCGTCAATGTGCTAACGCCAAGACAAAAATCGTCTAGATCACAGTGAAATCTGCAAGATCAGCCAATGCCTTTCTAATAAAGTATATCATCATGGTGTACAATTTAATGTCGGTATTAGAGAAAGCAATGTTATGTCAGATAATTGACATATACGCTAAACTAAACACGAATGTAATATGTGTCCGGGTATAAATGGGCTCGATATGCAAATGGATGCATATGTTTATACATTGAAACAAAAATGGTATGACGATCAAGAGATGCTTTTCCAGTTTTGTAACTGCAAGAAGAAGATTATGTACGCTACTATGCATATTTAACCCGTTCACTGCCCTACCTCGAGTTTAGTTACATACGCAAATAGCTTGGATCTGAATGAGACGTCTCATTCGGATCCTAGCTATTTGACACTCGACCAAAGATTTTACCAAAGGTCGAGTGAGTGTGTTATGGTTAAAACGGAAGTATAAAAAATATTTGTGCATGTGCAAAACCTTCCTGGTAGTGAAGGGATTAAGCGTGAAGCATGGTGATCGGAACGATCCAGCTAAGATTTGAAAGTTATAAAAAATATATAAGATGTTTATGATTATAGACTGGTGGGCAGGTGCTTATATAAACTGTTTGCACAAATCATTACGCAACAAGGGCAAAGTGGGTAACGTTTAGATCAACAGTTAATCTAAACTAACTGACACTTGACTGTTTAAACAAAGTATGTACACTGATAACTATTAATCTTGATCTTATTGCATAAACTGTCAACATAATTATATTTCATACGGACCATGTATGAAACGCTTTAGTGCCAGATCCGATATCGATTATTTTGTGTCTGATCTCGAATAAGATAATTTTTGCGCATTTTCTGTAATGGTCATGATCAGCAGAATTAACTTATTAAATTGCCGACATAACAAAGACTAATAAAGACAACTGTCAACATTGCCAAGCCGTGCGCATATAAAACCGGTCTAAGACTATAAAATGTCTGTGAATTCCTTTATCTTTAAAAAGGTATTTACTTAGGATTTTTTTCATTTGAAGAACAATGAAATCAAATATGTTTTCCATGGAAACGAACCCTAAGAATTATATTTTTTATTATGGTTGACGTATTCAGAGAATGTTGTTCTTAAGGTGTGATTAATTTCACCTTTGAATTTTGTTATTTATATTTCTCGCAAGACAATGTTGATTACGTTGATATCATTTGGGTTTTTTAAATACTTTTTATATGCTCAGCTTAACAAGAAATATCTTTAAAAATATATTTGGCGGTAAAAATATTTGAAAGCTGTGAATGTATGAATTGCTGTGTGTTGCAATGACTACTTTGTTCTTTGTTGTATAACAATATCTATACACCATAGGCTTATACCAAAGTGTCCAATACTATATCCCTAAACCACAGAGATATCTTGATTGTTACTTCAGTTACATAGGAAAAAGTATGTGTCTCTGATTAATACAGCTTGAAATCATGTCGAGCTCTCTCGTACATCGGTTTGTATACCAGTCAGGGCCATAAGCCAATGAAAACACCGGTTTTAAGAAATTTAGCTTCATAGATCTGTTTCTGGTACATTCTCATTGGTGGAAAATGTAGGTTAATACTAATCTCATACAGCTACCGTCGAAAAAAGCACGTAATGCGAATATATGACGAAATAACCATAATTTATTCATCACCATCTTCAATTTCACACACTGATGTTATCATTTAAATTCAAAAGTGATAAGGTATGCATTATGTTATTAATGTTCGAGACAAGACAAAGTGTCGATAATATATACAATGATCAAACAGCTTTACGAATTCTCCAATGACGTTTTAGATCTACACTTAGTTATAAATTAAGAAGACTAATTTATTACAATAGTCGATATAGGTATGGCAAAATTATTGCAAAGTTATGCTTATTGATATTGCAATTTTGAATAAATTACACTAGCAGTTGTTTGACTGTAATTGTTAAATCTAAACTCCTTTCATACCGGTTAATAACGCTTGTGGTCCTATATGGGGATATAAGGAGTTCTCTTGTATCAGTTCCGCGTAAAATGTTATGTGTAGGAAAGTACACGATCAATACGACAGTTTTGGGAGCCATTTTTGTGGAGTAAACTCTCATGTCTATCAGTATATTAAATATTTTAGTCACCTCAATATTTTATTAATTTCTGAAATAATGCCTGCAAGTATGGTACGGCGGCGTCTGATCAGGGACTTCACTTTTTATTCATTTTCCGAATATCAGTGATTCGGAAAAATAACTAAAGTGTATTTCATTACTTTTGTTCTTTATTTCGTTAAAACATTTGATCCAAAACGAGGTTACATCTGACAATTTTAAATTTGGCGGCGAAACGCCTTCAGTGTCTACCCCCAACCATAGTCATGGAATGCCTGAGTGTATGCAGGGAATAATCATTAGATAATAGTACATATGTTTCTCACTACATTTTAGACTAAATTAACAAAGAATGAAAATCTGATTTCATATGAGTAATATTTAACTCTTTCGGCGCCAAATTAAAAAATGGCGGCTGGACTAGTTTCAGATAAAA